>JAQBSW010001691.1:0-5000 GCA_029291075.1 Eudiplozoon nipponicum | reverse complement strand
CAATATTGTGTTCATGCGTATCAGTTTGCATAGTTATATACATACAGGCTGTAAAGTGGGTGCCTGCAGTCGTAATTGATTTACATAAATATGACTTAATAAAAATAAATAAACAAATTGATTAGATAATCTCCATTTAGACACGACGTCAGTATGCGTTGGTGATTCTTGTTTTCGATAAATTCGTGGAGCACGGATTGCACACAAGACACCTGCAAGGCTGAACGAAATTTTGTTCAACAGAGATGAAAATCGATTTCAATGGAAAAAGAATATCTGAAAAATTACCTGTTTATTGCTGTATGTCAAACGGATCGGTCAGTAACCACAATGTGCTTTTCTTCTAGCAAATATTTAGATCCGATTCTTTAAAAACTTATTTCAGTTTATCATACAGCATTTTCATGCCAAAACAGCAAGAATTTAGAAATAAATGACTGAGTAGCTAATTAATGAAGTGACTTTTTATTGATTAGCCTATCGAATGAGAAATTAAGCGTCATAATCAATACTTCGTTTACTTATGCGTTGTCGAATGCAAAAATTGTCGGTGTGCCCTAGATAATTCATGTTGGACTAATAAAATGACAAATGAACAATAAACTAATCCATTTAATGATATTTTTTTCAGTAAAACCATACAAATATAGACAAAACAGCTGATTAATTAACTACTGTATGAGTAGGATATTTACCTTAATTGGTGAAAAGTTTAAATTCTAATAAATCAAATAGTAGGTTCATTGATTCATTCATAACTCTCAGTTAATTAATTGACTAACAAGCTAGAGTATAAAATTGTGTTGGAGTAGTGGTTATTCAGAATTAATTCGTATTCAAATTTTGGGCTAAATTTAGACTATCCAAAACAACAGTATAGGTTCAACATATATACTTTATATGGTGAGTTGGCTTTGAAGTCGCACTGTCTAGTACTTCATATGAACTAAGCTCCATTATTGCGAGATAACACAATCATATAGGAAATTGTTCCATCCAATTATCCCAAATTTCTCACCCAAATATATAGTGGGTAAAGGGCGTAATACCGGCTCTTTCTAATGAGTCGGCAGTAAGCACGAAATTATACTTTCCGATCATGCTGTCTTTTTTTATCCTTCTTGTCATATTTGAACTGTTTTACAAGGTGCAGAACACATAATACATAATTGAATATATATTATTTCTCTGCCATAAACAGCATCTAACTGTTATATTTTGAATTGAATGATGTCAGGATTACCGCTAAATGTGATATGTGATAACGAACAAACCGAAAGGGTTTGGATTTGATGGAGCAACAGGCGTTTTAATTATCAATTTTGATTAAATTTAGTATACCTTGAAATCCCATTTTTGTTGGTCCCCTTGATGGGCTCGGTATATATATATATATATATATATATATATATATATATATATATATATATATGTATATAATAGTGGTTAGCTTTTAGGTCGCATGGTTGAAGACTGATTGACGTAAATACCAATAGAACTTGAATACAAATTCGTATAAGAGTTTCCAATACTCAACTATTAAACATTCCTTGACCAAATATTTAGTACGTGCTGAGCTTAGTTGTGCCTCCTAATGAGTAGACAGTATGTTCTTAACGCAAATGTACTTGAGATAAAACATTTAGTTGTCCCTAACTGCGGCAATTCTTCCTATTCCTATATTTACCTTTTTTTTCTTCTAGGTACGCCATACCTAATATATAATAGCGAAAGGATTTTAATTGCAAAAATAATTAGTAAAGAAAACCGAAAAAGCCTTTAAAATCATTGATTACGAGGGTGGTGATAAAAAATGTTTAAATCGAAGTGGCGAGCTTGAGACAAACACCAATCCCATTATATATATATATATATATATATATATATATATATATATAATAAGATTTGGTATTTATCCAAGCTCACCCAACCTTGATTTGAATGAAAGAAAATTTTTCAATATATAAGGATATAATCGTTTGAATTAGAAGGCGTTTCTTTTCAAATCTCTATAAAATACGAAATTAACACAACTCCACGTTTTTATCATTGCTTAGTCAATTCAAAGAAACTTTATTCAAGCTATAAAATAAAAATAGCTAAAAAGTAAATTAATAGAACGTTTGAGTATTTTTTGTTTACGTGAACAGAATGACAATGCAGTCAGCCGGAAATTTCTGTTTCCTTTTGCGTTCAAACCAAGCAGCCATCAACTCCGAAGGATTACAATAGAATACAGCGATAATTTTTATTTAAATGTGTAAATTCACGCACTTTAGCAACTAGCACACAAAGTAGACAATCAATTGTTACGCGCGTGGAGATATCAGTAATTTAAACCATGTTTATGGACTGAAAATGTACACAGATCGAGTGTAATTTAGCGTGTAGGATTTCCTTTGATATCATTAGAGCAAATAATGCTTAAATGATGTTCTCTGTACAGCGCTTTCATCTTCAATTTTATTCCGTAATGGACAGTTATATATATGCCATGCATATATATTAGTTCTACGCAGCAAACAGTATTTAACTGCTATAGACAATCAATTGTTACGCGGGTGGAGACATGAGTAATTTAAACCATGTTTATGGACTGAAAATGTACACAGATCGAATGTAATTTAGCGTCTAGGATTTCCTTTGATATAATTAGAGCAACTTTCGCCACATCTATACAAGCTATACAATTAAGCAATGCTGATGGTAATAACAATTCTTTGAATCAAGATTGCGAGCTTGAAATAAGCACTAATAGAAATGTATTTAACCAGTCACCTAGCAACAAGGCATAACTACCGTCAGTCGCACGTACTGACGTGTTTCGACTTCCCATGGTCATCATTAGAGGAAGAATAGACATTGAAGCGCGAGAATCATACCACAATGGCTAATAAAGGAACGAAAATATTAGACTAACAGCTCTCATCCGTTGTAGTCTCGCAATCACTGTAATTGACTGAAAATGTCGGCTACATATTTCCTACGCAATAACAAACATAACTTTTAAGCAGCCATTGCAACACCTATATAGGCTTATCAAAATCAAGGTAGTGGTATTGATATAAGCACCTGACCCATTAATTACTTACATATTTCGGCATAATATAAGAATTGTATAGTGTAGAAAAGGCAGTTCATTCAGTAGAGCGGTTTCGTCCTTATTGGGAGCTCATCATGTACTAGTCAGAAATTGCTTCGGAATCTGGTGCTCTAACCACTGAGCCACCCTGCCGCTCACTACGTTACACACAATTTTTAGTTATATACTAACTAGTGTAACTTGGTTAGTCTATTTTTCCTTTAGGTGGAGCCCATATGGAATCCATTAAATCCCAAAGTTTCAACTAACCATCCAAAATCCGTCATTACTGAACAGACGCTACACTACATGGAGATGTGGTTTTGAAATGAACATTTATATAATTAAACGAACATTGATTGGTACAAACCTATCGATATACCGATTACGATATATTCATTTACCCATAGTTACTTAATTGTCAGGCTGTTTCGGAATAACATTGCATCAAACAAATATTTTAAGTATTTCGAAAAGAATATCTCTCCGCGTCGACAAAACACTCATGTCGACTACAGGTAGCTCATGCACATTTAGTATTTTACTGCGGCTGACTCCTTTTGGAGGATAAGCCGGCTCCACATTTCATGGAGTTTCTTGGGAATTTGGTACAATAGTGTCCCCTCACCATTTAGTATTGCAGAATAGCGAATCACACTGCAGTCACCACATGCCACGATGTGTGCGGCCGGTTAGATACAAATATATTGCACGGTTCAGTTAACTATACGAATGCGCATTGGTGAGGTAGAATTGCCAACTTCGGATAAATTAGCAAATAAAACCCATCCAATAGACCGGTTTCGTACTTATTGGGCACTTTTTTCGTATTTCCCAGAATTTGGCCCGGACAGGACACAAACCAGGGCACAGTTACCTGAGAGACTGCGACTCCACACACTGCGCCACCGAGACTCACAAAATACTCAATTTCCATGTGTATTTTAATGGTTTTTGTTAGCTCTTCCTTGAGGTTGAGACATGTGACATCTCTATAAACGTAACATTTCAACTAGCCACACCAAATCTGCCATTACAGAATGGATTTAAATAATTATTACCGACAGTGCAATCAATGACTGTTAATTATATAAATGTTCAATTCAATATCACGTCCTCTGGCAGCGTACTGTCAGTTCTATTATGACAGATAGTGCACGGCTAGTTGGAACTTATGGTTAAAAGAGATGCCAAGAAATTCCATCTAAATTAAAGGCTAGTTTAGAAGCATAAGTTAGTGGACAAGTACAAATTTTGTGCATCCTGTAGCAGAGTGACGCAAAGGTTAGAGTCAGGTTCGGATCTTTCCGCGGCAATATGGATGAACCCGGTCTAGTGGATGAATTACCTTTGCTACATTATACAATGCCCAATTCATATTTACAAATGTATATATAATGAGATCGAAGTTAATATCAAGCTCGCAACCTTGATTTAAATAATTTTATCACTATCCACGAAATGAATGATTGTTTAACGTCGGATAAGGTCTTCAGAAATACGAATTGAGAGCCTTCCCACGATATAGAATATGTAAAAAACCTGTAATGACTAACAACACCTTGATGTTGAAAATAGGCAAAACCTTCGTACAATTCTGATTAAAAGCCATTCTGAACACATGCTACTCCAGAAAAGCTTCTTATTATGGTCTCAATCGATATGAGTTATTTTATTCTCGTGCTAAACATTACATCATGCAGTGAAACAAATAATAGTTATTTATTCTTGTTTGCAGAGAAGTAATATATATATATATATATATATATATATAAATATATATATATATATATGTATTAGGTATTGTGTATCTAGTAAAAAGTTAGCTTAAATGTGACTAGAAGGATATGTCACAGTCAGAATCATCAGGCGGACTGTGGATACGAACACCTTGTTGCGCCCAACAAGGACAATGTAA
>JAQBSW010001690.1:0-125087 GCA_029291075.1 Eudiplozoon nipponicum | reverse complement strand
GAACGGAAAGTATAATCTCATGCACATTCGTTTCGTGCTTACTGGCGACTCATCAGTAGGAGCCGGTATTACGCCCTTTAACCACTATATATTTGGGTGAAGAATGTGGGATAATAGGACGGTACAATCTCCTAGACGAAGGTGTATACCTGCAGTAGTGAAGCTAACATCATATAAAGTCTACGACAAACAGACTATATATACACTTTGACGATATTATCGGCGATATTCAGTTGATATATTTTGACCCTTACATAAATCAAAAATGTCTATTCAATCTCTTTTCTCTTTATCCGAAAACAAATTTTAAGCTAGGGTACATGAGATTTATTTTATTTTCTATTTTGTTTTGCAATTAATGTTCGACACTATCTTTTTCAAGATGCTATTTGCTTGATAGCTTTAGTTCAATTGAATGCTTCTTCTCGAATTATGACAAGAAGATTTCTATAATCACGCCGAGATGAAATTCCCTTTGATTAACAAGTAAGTTGGTTGATTTCTATAAATTAAGTTTACGAGCTTGAAGTAAACACCAATGCCATTGTATTTACTTCAAGCACGTAAGCTTGATTTAATGAATTGTTACCACCACACGCGCAATCATTGATTCATTAAGTGTTTTAAGTAAATTGATATACCGTAGGTAAAATGTATTTATTACGTATCATTTAATTATTATACAGAACATGTAATGGAGCTGCCAATTTAGGTTACATGGTCTGGAGCATTGTGTTTAACTTTCATTAATCATGAGAAAAAATGTCACAAAGGGATCCCGAGCAAATTTCCCAATCAATAAATGTTATTTAAAAGTTTTTATAAAGACAATTTGTCAATTGAACAATGCCAACTAATTACAATAGTGTATTAATTTTATGTTCTTCAATTTTACAAGTAGCGTGTTGGATTTAATTTAATTTAAAATGTAAAAAAATGCCTAAATCTTAAATCAAATGTCTATACAATTAGAAGGCACATTTTTTTGCTTGACGAGGAATATATTTGATGCCTGGTGCTTATTGTGCCCATCAAAGTGTTTGTATCCACTGTCATCCTATTTTACTCCGGATATTTCGGCTTCCTGCTTTGAATGCCTTTTTCGACGGCCAGTTCAGCCCACTAAGATTTTGTCCATTATTAAGAAAAGTGGTAAATTTAGTTCAAACCTCTTGATTTATACTTATTGAGAAATTTCTTAAGTATAGCTGATTTTTCACTACATAAGTGTGTGTCATGTATGTGTGTGCACAGGTACACTTATCCAAGTTAACTTCAAGTGATCTAATAACACCTACTGACGATTGATTAGATAAGCTCACGCCATGCCTGTGCATGGGCGCGCATCTGTTTGGGAATAAGAAGTAATCAGTTGCATATAATTATCTACACGTTTGCTTTCATATAATTGAAGCTAGGTGATAAGTTGTCAATTTGTCCTTGCACACGTCAAACCGACTTTTTAACACTTACTTTCTTAGATAAAGTCTGCGAGTGTCATCGAAGTGTGAAAGGGTGGAAGATGATGGAATGCACCAGTTGCAAACACTTTTCAAGTTAAATAATCAAGAGTTCGAAAAAAAATTTCATTAAGATAATAATATCTTAAAATATAAAGAGAGTCAAAGATGAAATTTAAAAATTACCTACTGAAATACATATTAAAGAAAAATTATGAATATATGGTTTTTTTAACGTAAAGGTTTATTAAGATGTGTTACACTCCATAAGGAAACTAAATGGATAAATACAGTCAGATAACAAGTAATAAAGGAGGAAATTGCAAAATAATCCTAAAATTAGTTAAGCGATCGTCAATTAATCATTCACCGCCATTTATAATTTAATGCTAACCCAACATTGTTACTCTTTCGCTTTGGCGAGTTTCCGATTCCTAATCACGAAACCTTCGCTTCCTACCATTGCTTCGTACTTTATTCGAAATGAAGTTTAATGTTTTTACGGCTAAATACTGTTTGCTGCGAAGAGCTAATATATAGGCAAGTATGTATTAGGTGTTGCGAACCTAGTAACAAATTAGTTCAGTTGTGACCAGAAGGATAAACCAAAGGCAGCATGAACGGAAAGTATAATCTCATGCACATTCGTTTCGTGCTTACTGGCGACTCATAAGCAGGAGCCGGTATTACGCCCTTTAACCACTATATATTTGGTCGAAGAATGTGGAATAATAGGACGGTTGTTTCAATCATTGTAGCATCGCTCGATCGCATTTCGATGGGTTATCTATTTAATATTGTCGATCTGTTACGAACGAGTTGATACGCGTTTACAATCATCCACGTTAATTGTATGTATTTTCTCTACTGTAAGACGTACAAAATCCTATCTATCAAAATGTCTATATTTGCTGGAGGTTTCATGTTTTACTTTTTTTAACATAATCTGGTGCATGGGCTCAACTTAACAAATGAAGTCATTTTTCTTACATGGTATTTCATACAATCCTGATGTGTCTAACCGTTTAATATACTCATTTCGTTTGGGAGGGTAAGAGCTCAGTGCAAGGGTTTTCTAAAATGGTTTGTATATAATATTTCAATGATAATTTTTTTATTATCCAGCTTAGTTTATAGTCAGTTAATACAATGACCTTCCGATCCTCTTTTTTCTATCTGACTTCACCTACTTCCAAATATGGTTAAATTTATTTATGAAACTCATCATATTTGCTTCTAATAACTTTTGAGTGTACAAATTATCACTGAATATTTCTTGCAGTCCACCTAATACGATCTCCCTATGTTTTGTATCTGTTAGCTTCAGGTTTCTAATTGTCATCTATTTTAAGATACAAATTTTCAACCTACAGATATGATTTGACTTGAAATCTGGTAATTAGTTCAAACAATTAAACGATCATTGATATAAACACCAAACCCATTGCATTTAACCAGTCGCACAGCAAAGAAAATCTACCTTCCTTCACATGTACTGACGCGTTTCGACCGTCTATGATCATCATCAAAGCACAAAGGCAAACTGACTAGTAAGAATCAAAGCGCAATTTATTTATAGAGAAAGCAATCTAAGTTAGGCGACTCCTGTATTTAATAATCTCACATATATTGTGTTGGACTGGAAATGTCCAATGCACACTTTCTATGCGGTCACGAAACTATCTGTTCGTAGCTTTCGCCACATACATATAAGCAACACAATTAAACAGGTAATGATCGCGCGAGTGATGATAAAAATTATTTGAATCAAGATTGCGAGATAGATATAAATGCCTAATATTGCTTTCATTATATGCATTGCTGTTTTATCCTCGTTAAACTGTTGGCCATCGTGTTCTGAATATAATCATTGTAAGTCGAATGCGTCAATTAATGTGAGTTTCGGTAGTCTAACTTTGCTGTGCGACAGGTTAAATGCAATGTGACTGATGTTAGTCAAAGAAACACATTTACCTTCACCAACAATTTAAGAGAAACAGTCATTTATGTCGACCTCAAGCATGATTTCTTAATATACGCGCGTTTGTTGTCAATCAACTAACGTAGGTTGATCGACCAAACAGTTCCCTACACGAATGAATGAACATTGCAACTTAGACGCCTGATATAAGCAACAATCCCATTATATAGATAATTATTTTAGTATTAACAAGGCATTGTATAATGTAGAAGAGGAGAAGCATTCAGTTTATATTAAGGAATGTATGCAAATAGTGGGATTTGTGTCTATAATGGGGTTGGAATTTTAATTTAAATAAATTTTATCACCGCCCGCTCAACAAACGTGTGTTTAACTTAAACGCGTGTTTCAAATGAAATGGAGAATAAGCGTCTGCAAAAATCTTTTACATCTCAGAAGTGGCCTTCAAGTTAATTAATATATGCAATTACAGAAATGTGTTAGACAAATAGAAAGGTCTTTGGCTAAACAAACTGCAGCCTGACATACGGAAGAAGAAAATTATGTTCATGCATTGAGCCACCATTGGATGTGATATACGCAAATGACTGACAGTTACTTTATTTCACTTTCTCTCTTCGATTAAATTATCTTTTATTTTCCTTAGCAGATATTTGATCGGAAAATTAGAAAGAAACTTTTCTTGTATCAGATTATATTATTTTTAACCGAAGAATATGGAAAAGGCACTAAGCATCTAATTATAGGTCGGATTTCAAAAGTAATTAAAATTGAAGTAAGCATTAGTCAAAAATAGTGGAATTATACTGTGCCATAAACCTAGCCACGGTATTGCCGAAATGTTTGTTTTTCATTTAATAATTAATTTTTCATTGTTTCCATTTCTTTTTAATATTTAAAGTACAATATTTTGAGAAAATCGATCACCGAATATTCTAGAGTATGTATATTGTTAATCAATTGGCGATTTAATTCGTCTCGTCTTAGCAACACATATACTTTTAATCAGTTATAAGTGACACACAACTAAACTTGATAGAGCGAGTGAAAAATAGACTGATTAAGATCTTGTTTTGCCATTGTAGCATTAGAACGAATATTTTGTTGACAATTACATGTCGACTTGTGAGTGAGTGAGTGAGTACGTGGCTTATTGCGATTATGAATGATTCTCATTGTAAACGTAATAAATGCAATTGGATATTTGGTGTTGCGCACCTCATGGCAGATTAGTTAAAATTTGACCAGAAGGATAAACCGACGTCAGCATGAACGCAAGGTATAATCTCATATGCACATTCGTTTCGTGCTTACTGGCGACTCATCACTAGTGGCCGGTGATACGCCCTTTATCCACTATATGTTTGGGTGAGAAATGTGAGGTAATTTTACTGGTATAGGGCGTAATACCAGATTCTACCGGTGAGCCGCCAGTAACAACGAACCGAATGTGCACATGAGATTCTATCTTCCGTTCTTGCTGACTTTGTTTTATCCTTCTGGTCATATTTGAACTAATTTGTTACTAGGTTTGCAACACATAATACACAATTATATATAGTATATATATATATATATATATATATATATATATATATATATATTAGTCTTCCGCACCAAATAGTAACCTAAATAATGCTTAAAATCAGATTAGTCTCTTACCGATAGTTCACGTTGTCATCAGGCCTTCGAATTTTCGGCTAGTGCATGTAAGAAGCATTTTGCTTCGTATACTCTTTTTCCTGTCACGTGTTGTGTAGTGTTCCACGATTAGCAGAACATGGTTTGTAGATTAATTTAGTGCTATTCTTCTATTCGTGCACTATCATGCGCCGTTAATTTTGATAGTGATATCGATTGCGTACATGTTTTTTCTTAAATTTTTTGCGAGCCCGATTGAATGGTTGCTAATAATTGACCGACGGATTATGATAGATTATAGGATCCTAGAAAGCAATTCCTGGTTTTGGTGATTTCTGGCCCAACGGGTACAATACCTTAATTAAACGAAACTTGGTTGCGCGTGCAGTGATGATTATTTTTAAAATCTGTTTACGATAATGTAAACACCAGATCCATTATATACATATATTAGTCAGTATTAACAGAGCATTGCATAAAGTAGCATAGACCATTCATCCAGTAGAACGGTTTCGTCCTTAAAAAGAACTCTTCACGTATTGACCAGTATTTGCCGCGGACAGGGCTCTAACCTGGACACATCTGCACCGGAATATAATACTCTAACTACTAGGCCGCCCTGCCGCACCCATTGATATAGACACTAATTCAATTTTATTTTACCTGTCACAAAACAACTGCTTTTCATGAAGGTTCTTTGGATTTTTAAATTAATTTTAGCGGTTTGTATTGGTGAATTCAGTTAATGAATTTTTTATACGTCATATATATATATATATATATTGATTGGTTTAATTTTTTCACACTCTCTCCATTTTCATATATTTATATCTCGTTTTGCCTTTCAATTTATGTATAAAGATATGTTCATTTGTAGATACTTGAGAAGAAAATGAGAAAGAAGCGTTTCTTGTATCTGATAAAATTTCTTTTCCTTTTTACACATGAAAAGGCTAATATGATTGTTATTAACTCTCGCATTTAAAAAGAATATATATATATATATATATATATATATATATATATATATATATATTATATGCTACACACATGTAAATAGTAATAATAGGATTTTGATAAGTTCTTAATTCATCTATATTACCTAGTTTCTCTATTATCTGTGCCTTAACCTTGAGTCTAACTTTTATGTTTAAAAATATGCCTTCCAGTTTAGATTCAACCGATAAACAATTATCGAGGCTGGAATGTCTTTACATTATAAATATAGAGCGAAATTTTCTGCTGGCAGTTTTTCTGTGTATAGCAAATGTTAAATAATAATTTTCTTCTCGAGTAAAATTAAAGTTCACAATGAAAAGAATGTTGCCTTTCACTTTATTGAGAGTGAGTGTGATATATGATTGGCCTACAGTGACTTATCTCCGAGTTTTAGTTAGGTCTAATGTTTCTAAAATGAATAAGAGTATGTCACATACTTAGAATTTTAAAATGTTCATTGAACAATAATCTTTATTCTGACTGGTTTTACCAAGATGTTACATGTAACCATACACCGGGAGTGGTGCAATTCAGCTTTAAATAGCTACACCATTGAACTGTCGGACAAATTTACTTTCTTAGTCAAATGACATGTTTTCCGTCATGCTAATATAATATTTCTGAGAAAATTAATGTTTATAGGATAATCTAGTATTTTTTGCTTAATTAGGTCAAAAAAGTTAGTAGTTTTTTTAACGGTGGAACGTTAGTAAAAAAATAGAGCTATATCAAATTTCACAATTTTGATTTTATGCAAGTGTTTACCTTTTACCTCGCCTGCTATTTCAAAGAAGTCATCGATGTTGTATATATTTATTAAATTTCTTATTGATTTTAATGGTTTGTAATAGAAGATTTCAGAAGCGTTGTAATAAACCGCTTGCCCGTGATCAAATGACACTGCTTCATTATAGTCCCTTCAAATTACTACAATATCTCTTCTCCTTGTTGCCATTGCACAGTTTATGTTTTTAAATAAGATATTAACTGCACATTCAATTCATTCTATGGCATACTCTGGACTTATTGTCTTTAGATGAATTATATTTCCAAATATGATACATTTAAGTATAAGTATTACAGCATAGAGTTTATTCCATCTTTTGGCTTTACAAGCAGAATATTTGCAACAGAAATTCACCATTTTTAGTTGTATTACGGTGACATACCATGTATGCATGACTTCAGCGTGCCATATATTGTTCAATATGAATAACGATTTTCAAATGCTAGGATTATGATTCGAAACTTGTCAACTCATCGTCTCAATTTTACATTTTAAACTTCAGAATGTGCAATGTCATTCAGTTAGGAAATATCACTGCAGCTTGACGAAAGCTTTCCTTTTGTGACATATGAGTTTATAGTTTAATTTGACTTCAGCCATTATTTCAATTCACTTCAATTTAGAATGGTTAAAGAGGACATTTTGCTCTAATTAATTTAGGTATATGTATTTCCTGTGTTATTTACTAATTAAAACCATGAGATATGTTAACCAAGATGACGGATGCGCGTCAGAAATAATACTTTGAGAAATTAAACTAACGTAAAACAAGATGAAATAAAAAGTATTGGGAAAATAATATACTTAAGTTTTGCTAGATTATGTTGATCAATTGGTTCTTCGTAGGCCAAATATATATTCTACCGCACGTACATAAGAATTTGTAGACTATGAATGATTTGCAGAGAATTGGCAGTTGACATTTGGCATTCAACCTCATGATTCTCAGTGTGCTAAATGTGTGTAAATGTTAATATCACGTTTAGCACACAGAGAGAATAAAAAGTTTGGATGCTAAAGATTAATTGACAATTGTCTCTAAATCATTCATAGCCTACAAATTATCATGTATGTGCGGTAGAATGTATATTGTACCACGACGAATCAGTTATTCAACAGAAACCAGCAACTATTATAATCAAGGTTGCGGTCTTGATATAAACACCTGACCCATTAATTACTTACATATGTCAGTATAAACTAAGAATTGTATAGTGTAGTGTTATACTGACATATGTAAGTAATCAATGGGTCAGGTGTTTATATCAAGACCGCAACCTTGATTATAATAATTGTTATCACCACCCGCGCAACCAATGTTCGTTTAATTATAGAAACCAGCAACGTTTAACGAGGAAATTGTTTACAAAAGGCTTGGTACCGTTAGGAATATCAGCTATATCCGATCATATATTTGAAACGGGGCACTCAGCCAATTTGGCTAATAATTCAATTCTAAACAATGCAAAGACAAAAAAATTACTAAATATATGTATTAGGCTCTTTACATAAAACAGCAAGCAACTGGCCAAAAAAATTCAAAGGTCTTATAAGCATGATATTCTAATCGACCGGCCACGAATCACAAAACCCGACAACAATTTACTAGCATCCAGGCAAGACCAAACACCCACTCGACCAGACTCAACAAACTTTCGATCGGATTCGCGACAAACTGAAGACGAAAAAACATCTGTATCCTACATACAGTATCACAACCATTGCTAGCAGCGGCAGAAATTTCAAAACAATATGATCATTCCACAATACAATTCGCACAACCTACGCAGTCAACAATTCGGGAGAACGAAATTGAGGAACAAGGCGAAACAAAAGGCAACAATCGGAAAAATAACATTCGTACACGTAACAGCCAACAGTGCGAAAACTTGTAATCCACCAATAAAAGAATGACCAGATCTCCGAAATCACTTTGAAATACAACGATAAAGACCTTTACATGCAAGCAGGCACACACACAGAGATGTGCGAATACACGCTTTCTAATCAGCCCAAAACAATATATATATATATATATATATATATATATATATATATATAAAGAGGTATTCATTTGTAGATAATTGAGAAGAATAAGAGAAATAAACGTTTCTTTTATATGATAAAATTTCTTTTTCTTTTTTCACATGGAAAGGTTGCTATGAGTTATTATAGGGCAAAACAGAAAGCATTTCTTAGTTTATGTAGGACCAGAACGATACGCCAAATTGTGCGGAATTAAATAGAGTAATCCTGGAATGTACGCATTTGGACTTGCGCCCATTCGTCTGGTCCTGCATGAACCAAATTCTTGCTAAGCTGGCTATGCCTACCGCATCAATTCCTAAATAAAAGTTTATCGCAGATAGAAATATATATGAACTTCACTTTTGATCTTTCTTTTGCTATGCTCTACGACTGTCTTTAGACAATATGAGACCACAGTTTATTTAAATTCAAAAATCGTGGTCAAAGGCTCATTTACCTGAATAATCTGCATACGTGTTTTAGACGCTGAAGGGAATTAATGGTTATGACCGCAAATAAATAGTGAAACTGATGCTTCAGTCAGGCACAGCGTAAGCGAGACAACTAGGGGGTGAGAGTGGTATTTAAAATATCCGCAATTTTGTAGGCAAACTTAGGTTAAATATTTGTTAGTCAGATTTCCGTATTGTTCGGTTAAGGACACATAAATGTCCAAATGTATCTGTCTGGGGAACTGTCATTGGTTCACTTTTCATGTGTGACTGCTTAAAGATTGAACGAGAATTCTGTCAAATTCAAATTTACATATTGGGTTTAAATTTTGACAATAGGTTAGCTTTGGTTGATTTGATGAATTTGCTAAATTACTTAAAGTTTTTATAAAATCATTTAACTATTTCAGCTATATATGTTAATGAAACTGTTATAACAAACAAGCATAGTATTGGGTCGTTCATTTAATGTAAGATCGAAGATTATTCAAATGGTGTTGTTAGTACTTTTCAAATAATTTCTTTAAATTGCCAAATATATGCATGGCATAGTAAGAAAGATTATGATGAACAATTATCGCAAATATTATCCTGTGTAGTTGTTTCTTGTGCCGCGTATTTTAAATTTTAGTCCGTTGTGTTTTTTAAAATCAAGATAAAATTTAGAAATTTCTATTCAAGTTAATTAAATAGGAATTGTCTTTAGATGAACTAATCTAAATTTCTTAACGCAGAAACAATTATGAAATATAAAAATCAGATTTGGCTTCTGCACGGCTCTCATATTAAAAGAAATTCAGCAGAAACATTCAATTCGCTTAAGACTGTAAAGCTTTTGGTTCTTAGATCAACCACGGCTATAGCCTAGCTCAAGAGATGGTTCTATGGAGACACGTGAATCTTGAGGTGCAATCCAGAGAAATTGTTAACATCTTCCAATTATGCATATATATATATATATATATATATATATATATATATATATATATTTGTGTGTGTGTGAATATATATGCGATATTAACATCTGCCTTCAAAACCTAAGACGTACCAGACATTCACATTAATGTGTGTTATTTTAAGGAATATGTGCTTTTGGATTTCTATCCTGGTCTTGAATCATCAAAGTTTATTAAACAAGGGAGGTAGAAAAAGATGGTATGAGAAATATACACATACCTTTAAAAGATGACTAAAAATAAAACCATTTATTGATTCACAACCGCGAAGTTCAGCACAGCATATAGTGCTGTAGACAATCGAATTGAGCGTCAATAGAATGATGCGCTAGAGTCAAACCTGAAAGGAAGTTGCATTAATTAGGTAAATTTAGTTAAAACAACCAATATTAAACTGAATACTTTCCAATAAGTATGGACAAAATACATTTAGTTCTTCCACCACTATTGCTCATAGATATCTTCGGGTGAATACATCATAGACCAACATTTAAAACGGGTCATCAGCGTCATCATCATGCACGGCCATACAAAAGCCAAAAGTGACTAATGTTTCACTTCCTTATAACCATAAGTCACTCGTGGTTATATGTGGACTGTAGAAGAACACTAGGTAGCCCATTCCTAGTGTGGATGGTTTGTATTCGCAGTTTTCCTTCTCTTAGATAATCTGTCAATCAAGGCTGATGAGCATTGTCTTCACAGATACCAATGGCCAAAGTTTACTTTAGCAGCCGAAACTTGCCCTTCGCATCTAGCACGCTTGCTTTTACTCCATTAAACACATTTAACAATAAAAGCTACCGCGCAGATAGACCAAATTCGAGGACTCACAGAAATGTTCATGCTATGATTCCCCGGACTGACTAGCTTGTGCCCGCTGGTCGTCAGACTGGAATTTCTAGCTAAACCAAATGAAGGAATTGCGTTACGATGAAATATATCGATTAAATGCTAATGCAGCTTGAAAGGTATGCTTGGTGATCTAACGGATAGGTTAATTAAACAGATATGTGAAGTAAATGTGGAGGAAGATAAATTTGTCATAAAAATGTTCACATTTGCCATTATTTACATATATTTTCACCCGATCGTGTTTTAATTAATATATTAATAACCGAACTACCACAATTAATTCGAATGCACTTTCGTCTATTTGAAATCGATACCAAATTTAGCAGTTATTTTGACCAATGCTAATGAAACAAAGTATTTTGATGATCTGCACATATTTGTTTAAACATCAGTAATACACCCATGCAAATACTTTCAATATTACGTCTACCAAAGATTCAAGTCTGAAATAATTATTGTCTGGCATAAATGGGCTTGGTATAATATGAATAATGCGCGTGTTTTTGGTATAAAATTTTAATGCCTTTATTATCCACCACCATTCTAAAATTTTAAGAAAACCAAATGCCAATCACACAATCTGACGCATTTTAAATTTTCGTGATGATCATCATTACAATAAAGTAAACTAACTTGCATGGATCAGATCGTATTATATATATATAGGATACTTACGTATAGTGCATTTTTATGAATTAAATATTTAACAATCGAATTTATGATTATCATATTTAAATGGGCAGTTTACTACGCGACAATATTACAGAACATTTAATTTATTTCAGTTATAGTTCTCTCTGGTAACCATTTGAGTATGCTCATGTTATGTGACTATGCTATGTAAAGAAACTCAGAAATGTGGCCATATTCTTAATAGTCGTACATGTGTTATTTTTGACTGGAATATCCACTGCACAATTTCTATGATCACATAATAGTAAAGATGCTTTATCTCTAGTCACATTTATACAGTCTATTTATTTGAGTGACAATTGATTTGGTATGTGATATTGCAGTTATTCATATCAACTTTGCCGACATTATATAAACAAAAATTTCTTTTATATATCCAGTCGAACAACGTAAATTACACTATCGGTTCCACGTACTTCCGCATTCCCTGCTTTCATAAATAACAACCCAGTAAGGCGTGAATTAACTCTCGTGTGTACAACTATATCTTATTGAAAAAAAATATGCACATGAAACCCACTTTGATCTGAAAAAATTTACATCAATAGAATTTTGGCTGTAAAATTTGTATGCAGTTACAATAATATCTACACTGCAGAGTTTGGCACAGGTTTAAAGACTTTAATAAATTATCTTCATACGACAATTTCGTTCTCGTTAGTTAAGGTTCTGCAGCACTCTAATTGGGAGTATTAAAGACCGAACAGCTTCACAAAGCAGAAATATATCTTATCCACAAAACGGGTCATGTAATAGAAGCTGTGTATTGCATCTAATTTATAATGTTATGTCAACTTGTCATCTTTAGCAGTCTTCTCTGGATGCGGATCCTCGTATTTAGGAATTAGCCTCAAATTTCTAAATAGCTATTATAGCTGTGCCATTTAAACAGACACTATTCCCCATGGGGAAAAATTATTGAATTGAAATGCAATGGTTTTATATGGTTTTATTAAATTTGTTAACTCAACTTAAACATTGCATAATATAGATTATTCAATTCACCAAATAGAGCAATTTAGTCCTTATTGAGAAATGATTTATTATAGTAAGTAAAAAAGCGGCCGGGATTGGGGCACGGGAATATTTGTTTCAGGGCCTGAGAACTCATTAACTACGCCACCGAAGCTACGCATTGAATTTATTTGTCAATCAAATACCATCTTGTTTTTTGAACGGTGTTTCGTTTAAATAAATATTCGTGAGCATCGCCTTTAACTTAAAGTTTAGTCCAGCCATACCCGATTCTGTCATTATAGGACAGACAAAATATCATACCGAAAAGCAGTACTAAATCATATATATATATATATATATATATATATATATATATATATATATATATTACAAATGTAAAGGTTTTGTCTTTAGCGTAAATATGAAAATTATTTAATAGCTTTTGTCTCCTGTTATGATGCAGCTAGACTGCATTGACTGTCTTCTTCTTAAAGTGCTTAGAGACAGATTCGATATATTTTGTCTTAATAAATTAAATTTGTAAATAAAAGCCATTTATAATTATAGTATAGATCTAAGCGTCTATCTGTCAGAATTATACACAAGCAAATGGAATATTTCCACTGGAGCAGAATAGCCCAATTGCAGTACACATATGAGGGAGCGTACAAAATTTCGGAGTCTGTAGATGTTAATTAATTTATTGGACATCAATTAATTCCTCATATAAAAATAAATCATATTTTAAATTATTTACATTTTATGTTATCGCAAGTTTCATAAAAGAACGTTGTGTTTAGAAAAATATTGTAATTTATTTTTGGAAGTTTCTTTTGTACATATTGTTCAAGTTTTTGACTTGTCTTCGCTAATGATTATAAGAGAGCCTGGTGGAGATTTTGAATTGCGTGTTACGTTTTGCTGTATGGTTCTGGCTTGATACTATTTGCTAATAAAGTATCGAAATTTGCAATCACCTATTGTTCTTGATATATATTACTGGGGAGGATGTCAAATTTACTTCAGGAAATTGACGTGCATATTTTTTTTAGGTCTCCACACTTGCTGACCAGACCAACGTTTTGTGACACCACGTTATATAATATATATATATATATATATATATATATATATATATATATTGCAAGAAATCTTATTTTAATATTATTGTCAGTTTAGAAAATATTTAGGATACAGAGCAATTAGCAGGTGGACTTAAGAAATGTAGTTTAAAAGAAAGTTCTTAGGAATTCAAGTGTACCAAATTAAATGATCATACCAGATATATGGATCATCCAGAGGCTTAAGTAGGCCTTTTGGTCTGAAGAATGCAAGTCAGACATTCCAGCGTCTGGCGGAAGAGGTTCTTCAAGATTGTCCATTTGCTAGGGTGTATATTGATGACATCCTTATATATAGCCAATGTAGGAAGGAAAACCGGGAGCACTTGTACGTCGTTTTGTCTAAGCTGGCACATTATGGGTTGACATTGAAGACAGAAAAGTGCAGGATTGGTTGCTGTACTGCAAACCTTCCTGGACACCGCATTACCAAGGATGGAATCAGACCAAGGTCTAAGCAATCAAAGATGTGCCAGAACCCAGAACTGTATGTCAATTGCGTAGATTTTTGGAGGCGATTAGCTATTATCGTCGTCTTATACCAGGTTTAGCTGGAATTTTGGGATCAATAACTCGACATTTAGTGCGTAAATTGAGCACGACCAAGAAGTCCTGACCTAATAATTTTAGCGAAGACGAAAAGGAGAATTTCCAGAGGGTCAAACATCTGTTAAGCCAAATTAGCACATTAGCACCTGTGGAGTGGACTAAGATGTTTTAGCTGGTCACGGATGCTTCCGATGTAGCCATAGGGGCAGTGTTACATCAGAGGAAGAATGGTATAGTCAAGCTGATAGGATTCTATAGTCGGAAAATCCAAGATAGCGAGAAGCAATATGACACGCTTGGAAAGTAGTTACTAGCGGTTTATTATGCAGTGCTGCATTTTGAGTACTACCTAGATGGATATCAGTTTACGATATTAACTGATCATGAACCGTTGATAAGTATAATAGGGAAAACGAATAGGCTTAATCACTCCCGGCGGATAAATTCACAAATAACCCAACTCGCAGAATTTGGTTTTACCATTACTAATATCTCAGGAAAAGAGAATGTGGTGGCAGATACTCGAAGTAGACCTGACGTATCAGATGAAAATATGATTCGTTCGGAGCAACTCATATGCTCTGTTGTATTTTCTAATGATTTTTTCAAGCAATTGATGGAAGCTCCAAGTTGTCTGCATTGGGCCTCTTGTTCAGTAGATTGGTTTGTTGGAGCATTGAGAGATAAAATGTGTCGTTTAGCTCCAGCCGAGACTATACGTCCAAGGTCTAAATGCTATGTATCTTCAGATTTAAAGCTGGCATCTCATGTTTACATAACTAACGAGAACAGAATAATTGTCTGAATCCATTCTATAAGGGACTCTTCAAAGTCAAGCAAATGACTGATAAAAATGCATTCATAGAAATAAATAGCACAGTAGAGTGTGTGGTACTGGATCGCAGCACTCCACAATTTACCTAGACGGAGGAGGAGACTGAGGAACGATAAACATTGAAGTATTAAGAAGCTGAGGCGAGATATGACTCGAATTTTTGTGAGAAAAAGGAAAAGCCAGAAAAATGTGAAAAAGAAGTAAAGATTAAAACCATGACGACCGAGGACAGAGATCAATGAAATAAGAGATTGAAACCTATTGAAGAATCTTTCTGGAAGAATCATCAAGAAACCGAAGAATGAGGACTTCGTGATGTATGCGTAGACATCTTAAACATAAGTGTGTATGTGGAGGTTAATTAATTTATTGGACATCAATTAAATCATCATATAAAAATAAATCAAATTTTAATTTTTGGGCATTAATGTAATTGCTGGTTTCAAAAAACAATATATTGTTTTTAATAAATATTGTAATTTTTGGAAGTTTCTTCTGTACATATTGTTGACGTTTTTTTACTTGTCTTCGCTAAAGATTATAAGAGAGTCTGTTGGATAAATTGAATTGCGTAGTACGCTTTTCTGTATGGTTCTGGCTTGGCACTATTTGCTAATAAAGTGGTGTAATTTGCAAACACCTATTGTTCTTGATACACGTTATTGGGGAGGATCTCAAATTTGCTTCAGGTATTTGATGTAGATATTTGTTTTCGAGGTCTCCACAATTTCGTTCTATCATCTGCGGTATTCAACGTTTCGGTGAGCCCACTGTACTATTGTTATATATATATATATATATATATATATATATATATATTTTAAATGTCCATGCTTAATATTATTAATATTTATGCAGCATTATTCACTGTTACATATGAGTGCTATTTTCCCATGAAACGATCAACTACACTGGGAAAAATAGCACTTGTATATGTAACAGTGAACTGCGGTTAATTCTCAAGCCATCAAAACAATAATGACCAGATCTCAGACATCACTTCGCAATACTGCGAGAATGACCTTTACATGCAAACACGCATACACACAAACACAAATGCATACACACTCACCAACTAGCCAAAACAAGAAACAGAAGTAAAAACGAGTCAGATTTGTTACCACTAGCATAATCAATTGAAAACCTAAAATGTATAAATATGTATGATTGTATAAGAGATGATTAGTATTCACGAAATAAATGGCCTTTATCCATTTTGTTATTAATGTGTTTCTTTATTCCTAATTATAAATATATATATATATATATATATATATTGCAAGAAATCTTACTTTAATATTATGGCCAGTTTAGAAAATATTGACTATACAGAGCAATTAGAGGGTGGACTTATGAAAGTTAGTTTAACAGATAGTCCTGAGGAATTTAAGTTGTTCCAAATTAGATGATCATACCGCATATATAGATTATCCGAGCCTCGCATCTCTATGGCTCTCTTATGGTAGTGACCAAAAGGTCTCTACACGTCTACAATTTCTAGAAAATGGCTTTCTGCAATTTTTATACGCATAGGACATGCAAATGAACACATTTTGTGATAATACCCTAAATTAAAATAATCTTTTACTCCAATACGCAATTTCTTCCATATACAACTGGAAATTTGTGGTATTAGAAAAATAATATTAGCAAACCTTAAAGATGAGGAAATTTAACCTTCATTACATATGGCAAAATATATTGACGAATCGACCAAAGGATGAGCGAGAAATTGAGATGCAACATAATATGTTTATCAATGCATCTTATAAACTATTAACAACTTATAATTGTTTATAAGGCATTGTGTATTTAATAGAAAAATAATTGGAGTACTAACAGAGGAATATACCAACGCCAGTATGAACAAAATGTATAATATCATGTAAACATTCGTTTCATGATTAATGGCCACTCATACGTAGGAGCTGGTATGACGTCCAATCCCCACTATATATTCCATCTAATAATGTTGAAAAGTTTTATAGGACATTTTACCGACTAACTGTCACATATTTCTTGACTGAATGAATAGCTGATATAGGACACAATACTGGCTCCTACTGATAAGTCGTTTGTAGGCACAAAATGCATTTGTACATGAAGTTGTACTTATCATTCGAGCTGAATTTGGTTTATATTTCTGGTCATATTTAAACTCATTTTTGAATATTGGCAAAATATATAATACAATATTCAATATAAATTCGTTCTCCGCAACAAAGATCATGTAACTATTATATATTCGATATCATTGTGCAAGAAATGATACCATTGCTGTTGATCGAGACCATAATGCATGAATTTTCAGGAGTAAGATGTTTTAATAATTAGCTTTAGGTCTACATTTTGGTTAAATTTAGTCTACCTCGTAAACCATTGCGTTGGTATTGGTACATTCGCATTATTTTATAAATTATTGTTTTGGCACATTTTACAGACGTGGTATTTATTATAAAACATGAGTTGGCTTAAAAATCGCATTAGCGAAGATGTTACATGAAACTAGCCCAATTATTGCTTGAAAAAACATTCGTATAAGAAATTACTTCGTCCAAGGATCCCACATTTTACAACCAAACATGTAGGAGGTATAGAGCGTTTTACCGGTTCCTACTATTGAGTCGCAAATAAGTACGGAGCACACGTTTTCATGAGATTATACCTTTCAGTCATGCTGACTTCGTATATCCTTCTGATCCTATTTGAACCAAATTGTTACTAGATGTGCAATTTTTCGTACTCGATTGTATATCTTAGTTATTGGAAGCATAATATATAACTTACCACATAAAAAGGAATGCCCATTTAATCTAAATTATTTATTACTATGAAAGTTTCAAGTTAACTTCATTACAAGGAAACCTAAGAGGAGTGAAGAAGTGTCTTTTATTTAGCTTTAAAATATATTATAAAATTAAATCATAGTCAAATCATAGAATCATAGTATTTGAAGTAGTCTAATAAATATAATTTTAAGTCGGCTCAAGTGATATGATATTCACGGAATAAAATTTATCCAATAGCAATGTGCACTCTTCTGCTAAATCATTAGACTATTTTAAATTAAATAAATATATAATGACAAACTACATTGTTGAAAAAGGCAGCAAAAATCCATCAGTGTCATTTATCTTTTTTATGACAAGTTTCATTTAAACACTTGCGAACAGTAAACGGTTGTGAGCTGAATTAGATGCAAATATGATGGTTTGTCATTCGTCTCCATTCAAATAATAATTGAATTCTCCCAAATATTTTATACTTAAATTGGTCATATTTCAAAATTGATGTAACTATATATACATTAATAGGATAAAGGCAGAGCTTTTTTATAGCTCATTGTTTTTAGGGACATTAGTCTATGATTTATTTCGCAACATTGGTTTCTATATACAGCCAGTGAAATAAAGTGGGCCATGATCTTCAGAAATTCCAAGAAATTTCTCTACGTTCTTTTGACTTCTAAACGGAATACTGATTTGAATCATTCAATAACAAATATTTTAAATATATTTGGACAGTATATCAAGTTTGCGAGCTTAAAGTAAACACCAATCCAATTGTATTTAACCAGTCGTCGAACAACGTTACAAACCTACCGCCAGTCGAACGCATTTACCTGTTTCGACCTTCCATGATCAGCATCAGAGTATGACGGCAAAAATAATATCGCGGATCAAACCCCATTGTTTTCCATATATATGCAATAAGGTTTGGTCCTCGCTAGTCAGTTTGCCGTCGTACTCTGATGATGATAATGGAAGGTCGAAAAGCGTCATTGTGTTCGACTGGCGGTAGTTTTTTTTATGTTGTTCGACGACTGGTTAAATACAATGGTTTGCGTTGTTTCAAGCACGCAAACTTGATTTAAAGAATTGTTACCACCACCCGCGCAATCATTGATTGTTTAATTGTATTAACTATAAAAATGTGGTCAAAACTGAAAAAGATAATTGTTCGTGACTGCGTAGAAATTGTGCAGCCGACATTTCCAGTTGAGTACAAGATATGCGAAAATACTAGAGGTGAGAGCTGCGTATCTAATTTTGCTTTCCATACATAAAAAATGCGGTTTGAACCTCGCTAATTATTTTTCCGTCATTCTCAGATGATGATCATGGAAGGTCGAATGTGTGGGGTAAACACCGCAAACTGTTAACGTTCGTGACGGCATAGAAATTTTTCAACTGATATTTCCACTCGAGTACAATATAGGCATAAATAATAGAAGTGAGACCGCATATCTAATTTTGCTTTCCACTTATATAAAATGCGGATCGATTCTCGCTAGTTAGTTTGCCGTCGTTCCTTGATGATGATCATGGAAGGTCGAAACGCGTCAGTGCGTACGTCTGACGTATTTTTCTGAACTTGTTCGACATCTGATTAAATACAATTGGAAGGTGTTTCCTTCAAGCTTACAAATTCGATTTAAAGAATTGTTACCACCACCCGCACAATCATTGATTGTTTAATTGTATTAACTATACATATGTAGTAAAAACTGAAAAATAGTGTTGTTCGTGACTGCGTAGAAATTGCGCAGCCGTTATTTCCAGTCGAGTACAATATATGCGGTGAGGAGAGAGCTGCGTTTCTAATTTTGCTTTCCATACATACAAAATGCGATTTGATCTTCGCTAATTAGTTTTCCGACGTTCTCTGATGATGATCATGGAAGGTCAAAATGCGTCAGTGCTTTCGAATGACGTAGTTTTTTTACTTGTTTGACATCTGGTTAATTGCAATGGGATTGGTGTTTACTTCAATCATGCGATCTTGATTTAAATAAGTATTACCTCCACCCGCTCAAATATTGATTGTTTAATTTTATTAACTATACATATGTGATGAAAACTGAAAAAAAATTCTTCCTGACTGCATATATATTGTGCAGCCGAGATTTCCATTCGAGTTCAATGTATGCAAGAATACTAGAGGTCAGAGGCGCATATCCAATTTTGCTTTCCATATATACAAAATGGTGTTCGATCCTCAGCTAGTTAGTTTGCAGTCGGTCTCTGATGATGATCATGGAAGGTCGAAACGCGTCAGTGCATGTGACTGACGTAATTTTGTTAACTTTTTCGACGTCTGTTTAAATACAATGGAATTGGTGTTTACTTCAAGCTCACAAACTTGATTTAATGAATTGTTACCACCACACACACAATCATTAATTGTTTAAATGTACAAATTACTGAAAAAAATTGTTGGTGATTGCATGGAAATTGTGAAGCCGATATTTCCAGTCGAGTACAATTCATGCAGAAGGATTAGAGGTGAGAGCCGCATATATAATTTTGCTTTCCATATAAACAAAATTCGGTTTTATCCTCGCTAGTTTGTTTGCCGTCATTCTCAGATGATGATCATGGAAGGTCGAATGTGTGTGGCAAACACAACAAACTGTTAACGTTCGTGCATGCATAGACATTTTGCAGCCGACAGTTCTACTCCAGAAAAATACATGCAAAAATACTAGAGGTGAGACTGCATATCCATTTTCGCTTTCAATATATACAAAATGCGGATTGATCCTCGCTAGTTAGTTTGCCGTCGTTCCTTGATGATAATCATGAAAGGTTGAAACGCGCCGATGCGTGCGTCTGTCGTAAAATTCTGAACTTGTTCGACATCTGGTTAAATACAATTGGAATGTGTTTGTTCAAGCTCACAAACTCGATTTAAAGAATTGTTACCACCACCGCGCAATAATTGATTGTTTAATTGTATTAACTATACATATGTATTAAAAACTGAAAGATATTATTTTTCGTGACTGCGTAGAAATTGCACAGCCGATATTTCCAGTCAAGTACAGTATATGCAAAAATACTAGAGGTGAGAGCTGCGTATCTAATATTGTTTTCAATATATACAAAATGAGGTTTAATCCTCGCTAGTTAGTTTTTCGTCATTCTCAGATGATTATCGTGGAAGATCGAAACGCGTCAGTGCGTGCGACTGACGTTATTTTGTAAATTTGTTTGACGACTGTTTAAATACAATATGAATGGTGTTTCCTTCAAGCTCACAAACTCGATTTAAAGAATGTTTTCTACCACCTGCACAATCATTGATTGTTTAATTTTATTAACTATATATATGTTGCGAGAATACTTGAGTTCAGAGGCGCATATCCAATTTTGCTTTTCATATATAAAAAATGGTGTTCGATCCTCGCTAGTTTGTTTGCAGTCGGTCTCTGATGATGATCATGGAAGGTCGAAACGCGTTAGTGCGTTTGACTGACGTTATTTTGCTTATTTGTTCGACGTCCGTTTAAATACAATGAGATTGAAGTACACTTCAAGCTCACATACTTGATTTAAAGAATTTTTACCACAACACACACAATCATTGATTGTTTAATTGTACTAATTATGCAAATGTAGCGACAACTGTTTAAATACAATAGGATTAGTGTTTATTTCAAGCTCGCATTCTTGATTTAATAAATTGCTGCCACACACACACACACACACACACAATCATTGGTTGTTTATTTGTATTAATAATACAAATGTGGCGAAAATTGAAAAAGTATATTGTTCCTGACTGCATAGAAATTACGCAGCCTGTATTTCCAGTCGAGTAAAATTTATGCGAAATTACCAGAAGTGAGAGCCGCGTATCCTATTTTGGTTTCCATATATATAAAATACGGTTTGATCATCGCTAGTTAGTTTTCCGTCGTACTTTGATGATGATCATGGAAGGTCGAAACGCGTCAGTGCGTGCGACTGTCGGTAATTTTGTTAACTGGTTTGACGAATGGTTATTAACGATGGGATTGTTGTTTACTTCAAGCTCGCTAACTTGATTTAAATAATTTATATTCAGTTTTAATGCTTGATAAACTATTTTAAATTAATAATTAATAAATTTCGTTTGGATTTGCTGATTGGAATCTTGTTTACCTTTGTGTTCAACGAATATTAATTATCAGATTAACTTCTTCAAATAGGTTAAAAACTTCAAAATTTCGAATAAACCAACTGTCCTTTGGTTAAAATTATAACTTGTCATATATACAAAGCTTGGTTGCTTCAAATAAATATCCAAATACAATGAAATAATTTAATTTTTCGAAGTCTGAATAAAAATTACAGATATTTTCAAATTTATTTTTATATACTTAGTTTTATCAAAACTGTGAATGTTAGGCAAACCTTTTATTATTTAAAATTAATTAATTGCGCGGGTGGTGGAAATATCTTTAAATCAAGTTTGCAAGCTTGAAGTAAACACGAATTCCATTGTATTTAATCAGTCGTCGAACAACGTAACAAAACTACCGCCAGTCACAACGCACTGACGCGTTTCGACTTTCCTTGATCATCACCAGAATACGACGGCAAACTGATTAGCGAGGATCAAACCGCAATTCATAAATGGAAAGCAAAATTAGATATGCGGCTTTCACCTCTGGTAGACTTGCATACATTGTACGTGACTGGAAATGTAGGCTGCACAACTTCTATGCAGTCACAAACATTAGCTGTTTTTAGATATCGCCACACACATATAGATATAGACAATACATTTAAACAATAATTGATTGCGCGCGTGGTAATAACAATTCTTTAAATCTATTTTGCAAGCTTGAAGTAAACAAAAAACCCATAGTATTTATCCAATCGTCGAACAACATAGCAAAGCATAATGCGTGCGAGTTGCGGTAGCTTTGCTATGTTGTTCGATGACTGGTTAAATAAAATGGGATTGGTGTTTACTTTAAGCTCACCGACTTGTTTTATAGAAACGTCTAAAATTTACATTTTACAAATGACTTCTGCTATGATCTAAAGAAGAAATTCAGTAAATTTAAAGGGTACAGAAAATGTGGAGGACGCTAACATCTTTTAATTGTTCAAATAAAATTTATGAATTATATATTAAACATCCGATTCAGATCTTGCTGTCTAATTTGAAAAATTCTGGACATTATTTGACGAGATCCCAATAAGTAAAATCTCAGTCTACCGGTGATTTGATTTGCCACATTTTGATATGCTTTGTTTATACTTAAACATAAATATATAACAGGATAAATGGATAACTCAAGCGCGCAATCTCGATCGAAATATTTCATATCGGGTACTCAAAATGTATTCATAATATACCTAAAAATATGTTGTAATCAATTTTAATTTTACCAAATGTAAATTAATAGAAATATTACTGAAATACGTTGATCGATTAAAATTTTTTTAATCACACTTTTCGTTTTTTCCGTTATACAATGCATTAGCATCAAAAGGGTTTTTCGTAATCTCGTAAATTACAATTTTTTATTAGTTTTATTGTCTTTCAAGTTATCGAGTAGAAAAAAGATTTATGAGTTGCATTGACCTGATTTAAACGCCAATTATGTTTATCAAAATACAACAATTTTAAAAATTATCAGGTGTCTCCATTATGTTTTGTCACATTTCTAAAAAAATATGGTGATTGAACACATCATATAAGGGATAATTTAAAGATGTTACAAAAACCACAGCAGAAAAACCGTAATTTACAATTTTGTTTACTTCATATGATTACATTTCCAATACATCAGAAATAAATCATATAAGATCAATCCATTGCATTGAACAAATCAGTGTGCACTTTTACGTCATAAGTGTTTAAATTTGAGGATTCGTGCACTTATTGTTAAACACGTGATTTTTTTAACATACTTACTAATTTCGGTTGTGAATGATGCAATATATTGGAACGTATATTTCCTGCGCTTAACAAAATTTATTGATTTTTATTTCTTCGTAGTGCCCTTGTATGCCTATCACACTTTCGTGAATTTTTCTTAAGGTTTCATCTTGTCAACTTCTGAATTAACACTTTATTTCCAATATTATTAAATTAAAATAAGAACTACCCTTTTGAAATATAAGGTATTGAGTATGCTAATGCAAATGAGCATTTAAAAAAATATTTCTACGCGTAATGTTATGTGTCGACGCTTATTGAAGTAAATTGGGCACTGGCATTAATGGTTTCATAAATTACATCATTCGTTTTGTACTACAGTATTTTATTATGAAAAAAATTATTTTAATACAGTAAATATTTCGTCCTTTAAATATTAAATAGGAAGTTTTGAACTATGTCTGTTAATGGATAATTTGATTTTATTTTCTAGTTCATTTTTGCAGCCGCTACCTCAGTTGACATAATGCAGGTTAAATTATAATAAATCACGAGACTGCTATATTCCCTCTTCAAAACTGAAGGTACCTAATTGTTGTGGAATGGTTAGAGAAACGTAGGTTTAATTAGATTTAAAACAATGAGGATTCATCCAAACTGGCTGTACTTTTTAGACATAACTTTTGGATGGAGGATATTAAGGTAGATTTCCAGTGAAGAAATCCGTGGTATCTGAAGAAGTTAGCTTATTTACTCCTGTTATAATGAGGATTCATCCAAACTGGCTGTAATTTTTAGATATAACTTTTGGATGGAGGATATTAAGGTAGATTTCCAGTGAAGAACTCCGTGGTATCTGAAGAAGTTAGCTTATTTACTCGTGTTACTTGAAGAAAACCATTCAGTAAATAATGTGATGTAACGTACTACACTTTATTGATATTTAAAATAATAGTTATTCTTTAAACCGTGCTCGTGGAATGATCTAGAAATCACTCTAATTATATTTAAACAGTTTTCGAGCAACCTAAGCTACTTATAGTCTTATTTACTGACACATTTTGACTTTCCATGATTATCATCTGAGCACGACGAAAAAAGACCTGGGAGTATAAAACAGCAATGTAGAGTTTCAGCTCTTAACTGTTATAGTCTCGCATACATTCTTCTAGACTAGAAATATTGTCTGTTCAATTACATTGCAGACACCTATATAACTGTTTTCAGCTTTATCTTTACCCAAACAGCTTTGAACTGTAACTAAATATCTCACTAGATTCGTAAGCGAATCGAATACTTTTTCTAAGAAACTATTTTTACAGAGTGCGACCTTGTTTACCCCCTTTGGATTTAAATTAGCCGATCATAAGTTAACGCACCAAATTTCAAGTGATTCTGTTTTGTCGCATGAAGCGTTCACTGAACTATCTCTATTGTGACACACTTTTCTCTGTAGAAATCTGTTAATCTATTTAATTAATTGGATAATATGACTGTGCGTCCAAGACTTCAAACCTCGGCTCTGGCCCGACTTCAGCCTCTTTAAAATATTTGCCGACATAAACACGTTGCTCTTTAACAAAGTCGCTATATACTGGAAAACGCATTTGACATCACCAGGATTTCTTCAAAAAAATCCCATATTTCGATGGCTTGATATCATATTCACAGGTTCTGGCGACAAACGATTTGTGGATGACTGTCAATACTTCTATATTTATTTACTTGCCAAGTGTTAAACGAATAATCATTATTCTTGTAAGAATCTCATCAGTAATTTCTACCATATGGATAATGAATCCTAACTACTCAAACCAAAATGTATTATTGTGAATTCATATAATCAATAATGTGATCTTTAAATAATTATAACTATTTATTCACCGAATAAACAAATTTATCTTTCAATTAAATACTATTTGTTGCGAAGAACTAATATTTATGCAAGTATGTATTAGGTTTTGCGAACCTAGTAACAAATTAGTTCAGTTGTGACCAGAAGGATAAATCAAAGGCAGCATGAACGGAAAGTATAATCTCATAATGTATCTTTATTTCTTTCTTTTTTCAACAGGAAACTCCTTTTCTTTATACATATTCATTATTCTTATTTTCTTCTACTCCTCAATTGCCATAAGATAGAATTGCTTTGTTTTGTTTCGCTATATCTTATAAGCATTATAATCTTTAACGTTTTAAAAGTTAAGATTTCTTTCTCAATATGTAAATTCAAAAAAAAGATACCTAAGATTCTGGTCTACTGATATAAAACTTAGTCACGGGTTTTTCAGTTCAAGCATTTAAATCTGAAAGGAAACCACACGTTTTATAATTAGAATTAGTTATATGATTTAGAAGCTGGAAATCATGCGGAGCGTTTTAAATACGCCAATAAACTTGTTTCATTTTTAGTTTTACAAGTAATTTGGATTTTTATTCTCAGCCGAATATAATCGTGAAGGCTGATTTTATTACAAACGTTTTCAGATTTAATCGATACAAAACTCGTCTTATGAAGCTCGGATGCGTTTTTGCTGTTGCTCAATTACCAAAAGTTCATATGATGTTGAATTAGTAAAATACAAGAAAATCATCCTCTTTTCACATGGTAATATATCAAGAAAAGCCATTGCCCGAGACTAACGTGATTTCGCACTCACAAATTAACGAAATTTGATGGTTCGATTTAATAAAAGTTCGAAACATTTAATTCGCTTAGACATCTTTATTTATGTTTATGAAGGTGTCATCAACATTTCCCACATGCGTATAGCGGTATTTTTGAATAAGTAGTTCTAAATTTGATTGTTCCAGATAGACTATTTATGCATCAGCTAGTATACTTTCCAACGCACTCTCCATCACAACTCCATTGACTTGCGTGAAATATTGATATCTGAAGGTTAAGTGAACCTCTTTAATGCACATAATGTTGAGAATGTTTAGATGACTTGTAGATGTGGGGAATGATCTGTGGTTGTTATCGATGAACATACTGAGGAAATCGATTTTTTATCAACATGGATGCTTTTAAATTGATATTGTACAGCGAAAATGTTTTTTGAATTCTTGACATAGTACGATTTTACTCTATTTCAAAAAGCAAACTATCGCGAATATATCTTTTTCACATTTAAATTTGTACTGGTTGTAAAACTGCCTTTAGTTCTCCAGGCAGTTTGTTCTGTGCGGTGTTTATCGTTAAAATTATTTGGTTTAATTGCAGCAAGTTGCTCCTCCAATTACCTTGAGATTTTTCAGCAAGTCGTACATGCTGGCCGAGTGTGTACCAACTGGTTTTTCTTGTTTCAGGCGATGATGATAGATCTTCGTAAATACTCTCCACTGCGAAATATGTTCTTACCTCTGTCGTCCAGTTCTTACCGTTTGACAATATAAAAAAAATTATTGTCCAAGCTATGAAATTTATTTCTGTTTTTCTGTTAGGGAGAAACTCGCGTTATTGAAAATAAGCGCGTTGAAGTTCTCAGAAAATACGTTGGAGATCAGTTAATCCTCAAATAAAAATTTGGACAAGTTCATAATTTCTCTGTCGACTGCATTCACAACTAAGCAGGAGTCGCATTGTCATAGACTATACGATGTTAGCTTCACTATTGCAGGTTTACACATTCGTCTAAGAGATTGCACCGTCCTATTATCCCACAATCTTGACCAAAATATACAGTGGTTAAAGGGCGTAATACCGGCTCCTACTGATGAGTCGCCAGTAAGTACGAAACGCATGTGCATGAGATTATTCTTTCCGTTCATGCTGCCTTTGGTTTATCCTTCTGGTCACAACAGAACTAATTTTTTACTAGATTCGCAACACCTAATACATACTTGTTTGAACAGCTTGTTTGCTTTTGTGTATGAACTATTTAATGCTGGCTAATGAACTAATTCTTACTCAGAATGAAACAGGTTGTATGTAAACGTCTCAGACAAATTTGCCTAGGAAACCAGAACCGTCCTGAGTATCTCGCTCCTTTTCAATATGTTTTTATGATATCTTTATTTAAAAAAATCAGTACCATAATCATCATTTTCGGAATACATACTCACTTTTTGGTAATTTAAATTCTAAATACCAGAGCCTCTCCGATTAATCATGAAGATGCATGGGGTCATTGAAGTTTAACAAACTTCAAGTCATTTCAGCAAAATCAACGTTTTTTCACAGAGAATTTCCTATTTTAACCCCTTCCAACACAATTTAAACTTTCATTTCACCGAGAATTTACGACAATTACTCTCCTTGTGTCAAGCCAAATCCAAACAAAGATTTTTCAATAAAAAGTGCTGTAATTAATTGCCAAATAGACGAAATAAAACTAAAATATTCGCAGTCTTTCTAACGTTTGAATAAAAGACAAAATCAAACCGACTCCCTACTTGCTATTTAATTATGTAATTTTATAAGCAAATGTCCTTTAGGATAATCAATTAACATTTATTCAGTTTATCTGACTAAACTGTGTGTACATATTCTTAAATTTTTACAATTACCTAGTACAGATAATGAAAAAAATTAATGTACCTTATAACCAACAGTTGGATCATCCATAATTTATTACTTAAAATAAAATTTGACTTTATTTTCTTCTTTAATCAATTTTGTAGACTTGAGATAACCACCAATCCTATTTCATTTTACAAGTCACTCATCATAGAAATGCTACCTTTATGCGCGTGTGCTGACGCGTTTAATCTTCATAGATGAGTTTTAGCTGGCATTTATAGTCAAGGACAAGAAATGTTAAGCTTCTAGGTAGACGAGCCTTCTTCTTGATTTCTGTTACCTTATGTATACGTTCGGTTTGGTTTATGTTAGTCAGATTGCCGTCGTGCTCTGAAGATGTCCACGGAAGTTCGGCTGGCTTCAGTGTGTGCTACTAACTGTATTCTGGCTATGATGTTTAACTAGTTAAACAAAGAGCGGGATTAGTTTTTATCCCAAGTTCTAAAATTTGATTTAAATTATTATGTATTATTATGTAATATGTAATAATATAATAATATGTATCTGTATAATAATAATAATAATATTATTATTACTATTATGAAATCAGTGATTGCATAATTGGGCTTTGGTTTTTGCTTCGTAATTTAGTTTCCGACGCTTCATTTAAACGGTTTTACACAATACACGTTATCCGTTTGGTTGAATTAAAAAAATATTGCAGACATAATCTTGTGGATAAATTATAATCTTTGAATGTGTAATGTACAATATCCTTTGCTACAATCGCAAGGTATCTTCGATCAAACTATGCACATCAATCATAAGTTACAGAAATGATACAGAATGATAATTTTCCGCTGAAATCGTTAATCTGCCTAATACTATGCCCAAGAATAAGTTTCGAATACAAAATAAAATCTAAGCACTGACAAATATATCAAATTAAGTAAAAATTTCGTGCATTTTAGATAATGACGCAGTAAGAAATGAATAAATTCAGTTATTCAACACTCTAGATTTAACATAAAAATTTCCAATTAATAAGTAAGTAATATTTAAAGCATTTTCGAATTTCTGAAAAATGATGTTGAGATAAATTTAAATGGAAGAAGTAAAATGTTGAATATTATATTTTTTACCAATGATTTGCGTTTGAAAATTTTACTTCTTAAAATTTATATCGGCAGACAAATACACATGTACAAATTTTATTTACTGTATCGTAATAGTCTGTTTATAGATATACATTTAATATGCTATTTGTAAAATGGTGTATAAATAGAAAGATTAATTGTTTCAATAAATACAGCTACAAATATATTCAAAGGAGATAAGACTTGTTAATAAATATGCAGCTTCAATATGGGATTCATTAAAACGTGTCAAAGTGGTTTTGTTAAGGGCCTGGAAAAAAAAGTCATTAAAAATTTGTCCCTGATTTTGTTTTCTTAAGATAGATATAGCACTAATCAAAGTGTACTTAGACTTCTGTCTAGTCTTTTAGCCTTATCGTTACAATGAGGTGTTTAATTAGGATATTACGAATTTCACCAAAATAATAAAATCGATTCTACTTGATTTGATATTCAAACATGATTTGAGTCAAATTTTAAAGAACTAATTAGAGATGTCAAATGCATAGATAAAAAGTAAAATGAGTAAGAAATGGTAACTTTTTAATGAATTCTATAATCAACAGCTTGCTTTAAAATGTAACATTACGATCAAATTGACGCAACATGTATTTGATGACACTAAACATATATGTTTTTTAGAATTTAGTATACGTCTAGGATACATTTTAGTGAATTAGAATATTCTGCTTATATTTTTGTTCGATAATTGGTTATAAAAAGGAAATATTTAAAATATTTTGTCATTTATTAGGTACTATTAAAACAGCTTTTTGCAAATACGATTGTCAAAGGAATTGAATACATCCGTTTGTCTATTCGGAAAAAATCAGAGAAGATTATCTTGTTATGGGTCAAGAGAAATGCGGTTTATTTATTAAGAATACAAACAATTTCAGAATTTTTAAGACTGCAGATAAGATAGTGCTCGTAGAAGATCCGTCACTTTAATCTTTTAACGAGAAGCTGGAGCATGTAATCAGTAATATTCTATAGAAGAAAAACAATAATGATTACATTGATTTATTTCCTAATACCTGATCTGCGTTTTGACTAACACAGACTGTATTCCAATTAGATACTATTTGTTGCGGAAAACTAATATATATGCAAGTATGTATTATGTTTTGCGAATCTAGTAGCAAATTAGTTCAGTTGTGACCAGAAGGATAAACCAAAGACAACATGAACGGAAAGTATAATCTCATTTATCCTTCTGGTCACAACTGAATTAATTTGTTACTAGGTTCGCAACACCTAATACATACTTGCATATATATTCATTTTCCGCAACAAACAGTATTAAACTGCTATACATTGAATTGAATGATGTCATGCTTATCGCGAAATGTGATAACTGATATCGATCAAAGCCAGAGTTTATGGATTTACTGGAGTAACAGGTGTTTAGAAATAGTTGTATTTCTCAATGTCGGTAAACTATAACACACATAAACAGAAAGTATAATCTCGTGCACATTCGTTTCGTGCATACTGGAAACTCATTAGTAGGGGATTGTACCGTTCTATTTGGCTACGTTCCTCACCAAAATATGTAGTGGGAAAAGGGCGTAATACCGGCTCCTACTGATGAGTCGCCATTAAGCACGAAACAAATGTGCATAAGATTATACTTTCCGTTCTAGCTGTTTTTGGTTTATCCTTCTGGTCACAACTGAACTAATTTGTTACTAGGTTCGCAACACCTAATACATACTTGTATTCCAATTATTTTCTTTCTTGAAAATATTTCGGCTATTCTTGGCGGTCACCTTCTTCATTTCACCCATCATCACGTTTTAAAATATAAACTAACAGAGCAAGCGCGATATTTCTTCTAGCCATTACATTTATTCTTCAGACTGACCTTTTACTAGATATTTGTGTGACACTTGTTTTTATTTATATCCATATCTGTTATTTTCATTTAAGTAAATGAATCGAGAGTGGCTGAATATGTAGTTACAATTTACAGGCGTTAGACTATGTGATTTATACACACCATGTGATATGACGTAACTGAGGTAACCTCACATTTATGGATGGAAAGAGACCAATAAACCAGAAAAAATTATAAAAGACAAATGCCACTGTAAGTGATAAAATAAGAAATCCGATCGAGCCATGCAAAACTGAAATTTCACTCAAACCACTCAGGTTGTAATCATGACTAGCATGTTTAATAACAGTTTTTGTCATATCATTAAATAGGCGCACGTCACGCATGTGCATGTTTGTGTATACATAACTAAATAAAATTTCAGTTAAATATAATTAGATACACATGTACGTCCATATAAAAGAAACTGCATTCAACAGAGATTAATTTACCCTTTCCACGCGTCAGGCTAAATATATAATTCTTAAAGTTTTAAATGCCCTATTGCTCGAGTTATCTCACGAGATAGGTTAGGGGCAAGACACAATAAAATAATATTCAATAAAATAAGAAGCCTATTTAAAATAGTAAATAAAATAAGTGACGGTTGGACAAGAAAATTTATATACTTATTTAACGAAATTATAAACAAATATAAGGAAACCATGGATTCAACTGGTGAAATATAATATTACAATAAACTTGGCTAATTTTATTATAAAAACACGATAGAAGACATGAAGAATACTTTTAAATCTTTGCTTAAACGCACCAAACTGTGCCAATATTATTAAAGCAACAATATGGAATTAAACAAACGATATTTGTCAGTTGTCTATAAAAAAATATTTAGCAAAAACTTTTGCTTAAGTGAAGTTTAAAATTTAAACTAAAATAACTTCAAATAAGATCATACTCAATATAGATATAGAAGAACAGTGAGTTACAAGATATTTTGTAAATTTTGTATTATGTAACTTTTGTATAATATCAAGTAATTATCTGAGAGGAGAGGAGCACTGCAGCCTCAAATAGCTACATCATCCAGCTGTCGGAAATATTTACTTTAAGATCTAAATTACACGTTCTTTTTACATGCTTATATAATGGTCTGTTAGTAAGTCTTGCAACTAATTTGTATCAGGTCTCGAAAATTAGTTGCTGTTTAGTTGAAAGCCATGAATTCCACATTCCTAGACAGTCTCTTTACATATGGGCAGGTTTTCGAATAAATGTGATTATGACGTAATTATTTACAGTAAATCCGTAGTTAATGTCATTGCTCCGATCAATAGTAAAGGTAATTTTATTATTGATTTAGTTTAACTTTAAACTGATAAGTAGACTTTAGCGGTATTATATAGCATAGCGTACACGGACTTGAATAATGTGTATATCTCGTATATTCCTTTTATTTTACTTTTATTTATCAATTTACTTTCGAATCACGATTTAACGTAATTTATTCAATAAAAAACTAAAGGCTATGAGTGCATAATTAATGATTACATAGAGGTTGAAATCACCCATTAGTTTATTCTGTAAGTGGTTTATTTTCTTCATGAAATAGTTCATAAACTAGATACTGTCAGGTTTAATAAACCAGAAATGGACAAACAGAAATTCACAGCATTAAAAAACTATTAATGCATAATTAATTGAGATATTTGGCAAAATAATTGGGCGCATTGTTTATTATTACAGCCATATTATGGGCAACAATTATTTTGTTGTTTCTGTGTCCAAAGCGTTAGATAATCGGTTTCAAAATTGTACCGTTTATTGAGGACAAAGACAGTATAAACGGAAGAATATTTATATTTGATGAGGAAATTAATACAGTATTAAATATTGATTACAGACTGTAGCAGAAGATTTTAGTCGCTTAATGTAAAAGTAACCGAACCGACGTCTACAATATAACAAATTTAAATCGTTGTTATAAAGAAATAAAGAAACTGTTTGTGGTAGTACAGACGGAAATTGCACTGGTTGTCATAATTATTAAAGAATAAATGATGGATTAATTCCATTTTCTATTTATAAATTAGTTTATTTGAAAAGAAACCATTCGGTTTAATTATAATAACTTTAGTGTTCTTCAAATGGTATAATGTGCATCTCCGTGAAAAGTATTATTGATTTTGTTATATTTTCAGGAGGAATTCAGCTTACGTTAGGTAATGATAATTGATGCCGTGAAGCGTGTATATGACGTATTAGTTAGAGCACTGTAGAGGCTATGGATCTTTGATGCAAAGATGTTTTTATGGATCCGCATCATCAGCATCGATTGGAGCACGATATACTTTGCTCGTTGGTAGTTAAGAAACACTCGGTATTGTAGTTATTTTAGCTATGTTTGGATCCCTCTTTCAGGATCATTATCATGCTCATTATAACTCACAGCAAAAATTCAGCACAAAAGTTAAAAATTTTTGGTAATTTTGTTCAAACTGATATAATTAAACTTTTTGTAAATCAAAAGAATACTGAATGTCTATAATATTTTAACTAAAGAATTGAAGGGAAGGTTACAAGTGGAGGTTAAGGAAATAATCAATAAAATGATTAGATCAGATGAATTAGATTCGGCACATAATAACTCGTTATTACAAAGGGATACGTCACCCAGACTATAAGATTAATTTAAGATCAATAAACAGGTTATTCCACATAGGATAATAGTGAATGTATAGAATTAAACCAACATATGAAGTGTTAAAATTTCTACAGAATTAGAAAATTATCATACATATTATTACACACCAAATAAACTAGTAAAACTAAATAAAATATTTTTAGAGGTTGCTAGATTGACAAACCTAGATATTATATCTCTGTATGCTAAAATTCCGATAGAAGCTGCGTTAAATTTCCTCCAGCAGAGTTTCCTATGTAATAGAAGGAAGTAAAGTGTTGTTACGATATACATTGGAAAGGTTAAATATTTGCCATCAAATTACGTGCTACGCAAAGTTAATGACTGTATTTGGCTTAAATAAGTGACATAAGCGGGAAAGATATCAGAAAATTCGGCTTCATTATCATGGGATATAGGCTAAATTAAAATGTTGCTTATCGATTTATAATTATATATATATATATATATATATATATATATATATATATATATATATATATATATATATATATATCATAAATACATATAGTTATTTATATATATATAGATTTATATATATATATATATATATATATATATTTGTGTGTGTGTGTGTGATTAATAATAACTCAAAAGAGCTCAACTTTATGTAATTAGCTTATTTTTCATAGAGCAAATAATTAGTGAACTTTTTCCAAAATATTATAGCACGCATAAAATCCTACTCCGTTGCATAGGCATATTTATAAATTTATTTATGCCTATGTGCCTTTAAGAGTGTTGAAAATGTATATCAATAACTTTATATTTTGTAGTATCCAAACCTTAGGTGATTCGACTTAATACGTCCGATTTGTCGAATTTAAACTCTTTCCGCTGCAAATGCTAGAATGTACATGATTATTTCTGAATAAGGACGAAACCGGTCTACTGGATGAATTGCCATTTCTACACTAGGTATGTCTAGCAAGCTTATATATTTGACACCTACACATACACTGCTCCACGCCAGTATGTCTTTGGAATTGGTTGGTTATGCAAATCTTACTTCGCTGAGTATAATTGTGGCCTTAATAAAAGGTTTACCCAATCCATATAGCTAATGAGTGTTCAAAATTCAACACCGTAGAATGTCCATACTTACACTCATTTCTATGTTCACCACTTTTTAACTTGATTGGGCGCATGGTCTCACCAAAATACAGGAGACTTAAATGATTGCATGGGATTCTATACACTCTTGAACTTTCCAAGGGTTAAATCTTCCTTTTTTGAAAGGGAGTATAATGTCTAGTGTAGTGGACTGTTTTAAAACGGCCCTTATTTTGTATTTTAAAGCAATTGATTTTACTTTCGTACTTAATATAGAGTCCGTTAATACCATATTCTTACACATTTCCTTCCCTTTGTCCGCTTGTTTACCTCAAATTATGATTAAACTTTCGTACGACATTCATCATTAGTGATTCTATTAAATGATGAAGATAACCTTTAGCCATGAATATATCGCGCATTCTACCTAAAACTAACTTCTTGTGCTTTATTTCTGATACTTAAATTCTTCTTAATATTAATGACTTTAAGATACCAATTTTCAGACGATATCGGTTATTGAACTTTAAATTAAGAAAGATTCCCGAATAAGTAACCTTCTTAAAAATATCGCTTTCTAATTTCTGAACATTTCTAATTAATTTGACAACCCAAATTGGTAATAACCCAAATGATTCCTTTTCCTGTGTAAATTGAAGTTCGCTCATTCGATTCGCTAAATTTAATAAATTTAAAATTGTATCATCACCACGGTTCCAGTTCATTAATATGTGATGCAAAACCGTATGTAAAATTTTGGTTTCACAGGAGTCTTACTCAAAAAATTATTTTCAAAATAATGCATAAAGATGTTTGCTATTGGGACCGATGAATTTTTTCCCATTAGGACAGCTTGAATATATATTTTTTAAATCTTTCCTAAATTTCTAATAATTAAATGACATACACATAAGCATCATCTGCATAATTTGTCAAATCGTCATTTTGCTTCCTTCTAATATTAAGGGGCGATCAACTAGAAAACGTCGAAAACTACCCAGAGCCTCAGATACCGGTATTTTCGTGTACATAGATACTACATCTATGCTTACTTATCTTTCCTTTTCGTCTATTACATATTTATCAACAATTTAAACCTACTGATAGGAGTTTGGCAGTTAATGAACTAATACATAGGAATATTTTCTAATTCTATGACACGAAAACTTAGAAATTTTATGTTGGAGAGTGTTGGACATACACAATAATTCTTTATTGATAACTAAGCTTATGCACTTTAACCAAACCATACACTCTGGGTGCAACTGTATCTCTTTGTATGAAGGTGTTACGATGTGCCCAATCCAATTCATCACTTGCAATCATATTATTGATTAATAATTTTACTTTCCATTGTAACCTCTCCGTTTGGTCTTTTGCTATTTTAGTGTATACCTATGCATTATTTGACTGCTCTAACATTTAATTATTATAGTCGGATTGACTTAGCAGAATTGTAGCTCCTCATTTATCCGCTTTCTGTGTCATATAATAAGAAAATGTTCCTATTTCTTAGATCATACATTGATAAAATTAAAACAATTGGTTGAAATAGTTGATAAATATGTACTAGATGAAAACTATATGTTAATAAGCTGAGATGTAGTATCTATGAACAAGAATATACCGGTTACTGAATTATTGGAATCTTTTCGACATTTCCTAGGTGATCACCCCTTAATATTGGAAGGAAGAACAATGAAGATCGGACACCTCATGGGGAAGATGTGTATATGTATGTCATCTACTTATTTGAAATTTAGGAAAGAATTTTATAAATAATTTAGAGGTGTCCCAAATGGACAACCTTTTTCGGTTCCAATAGAAATTATCTTTATGCATTATTTGAAGAATAATCTTTTCGTTAATAGTCCACTGAAACGAAAATTGTACCTACGGTTCTTGGATGACATATTAATGATTTGGACCATGGTGATGATGAAATGGTAAATATATTAAATTTAGCGAATCGAATAAGCGAACTTTTATTAACTCATGAGAGGGAATAATCATGTGAATTATCATTTCTGGATGTCAATTTAATTATAAATGGTCAGAAATTAGAAAGAGATATTTTACGAAGGATGCTTATTCGGGAATCCTTCTTCATTTCATGTCCAATCACCCGTATCGTGTGAAAATCAGCATCTTAAAATCTTTAAAATTAAAAAGCCTTATTTTAACAGATATAAAGTATAAGAAGTTCGAATTAAGAAGTCTGCGCGATGGCTAATGGTTATCCTCTTCATTGAATAGAGGCAACAATGATCCTAATTTGAGGTACATACAAGGGAAGGAAAATCGTAAGATTACGGTATTACCGGGCTCTAGATTAAGTAGAAAAGTAACATCAATAGCTTTAGAATACAATATAAGGAAAGATTTAAAACAGTCCCTTACACTAGGCACTATACACCTTTACTAAAATGAATAGATTTAACCCTTGGAAAAATGAGGAGTGTATAAAATCCTATGCAATGATTGTAGTCTCATGTATTTTGGTGAGACCATGTGCCCAATAAAACTAAGAGAAGGTGAACTTTGGACTACATATAAATATGGACATATTGCTAAATCTGATTTTGCCCGTCATGTAGTGGAGACTGGAAACACTATCTGGGTTGATTGCAAATGCATAGCAATTTTTAGTGGTAATAGGTTGACGAGATTGATTAGAGAATCTATTGAAATTAAGTCTAAGTATAATATTCTGCATGAAACATCTGATGAAAAATCGTAAGTTTGATTTCGTGTACCACATTAGCTAATGGTAGGAAAATACGATTGCAGGAATTAGAATCCTTAGTTGATACCAGTTAACGATTAATAACATCGGATTAAGACTGACTTATTAGTGGGCTTATTATTTAATTAATGGGTAATCAATTATTGAGAATATAGTCTTTCTAAATTTCACCCCTAACTATTCGTTTGATTTTTAAACACTTAGTGATTTGAAAGCTTATTAAAGGACATCTCACTTCTTTCGTTATACTGCTTATTCTTTCTTTAAATGGTTTTCCTAATTTCTTGTTTAACCATCACTTATTTTATTTCATTTCTTAATAAAGCTTCATAATTTATTGAATAGGATTTATGTCTTTCCCCCCAACCTAAATATTGATAGCATTCTAGTAATGAAGAATTTCATTGGTTAAGAATAATTACTTATTCAGACGCGTGCGAAGAGTAAATTAATGTCAATTGACTGCAGTTTCATGTAGGTGTACGTAAATTTGTACTAATTATATTTAAATTAATCATTTATTTAGGTGTACACACACATGCACATGCGTGACATGCGCTTATTTAATGATATGGCAATAACTGTTGCTAACACGCCTATCCTGAAAAACAACCTGAGTGGTTTGAATTGAAGTTTAAAATGTGCATGGTTCATTCGAATTTCTAATTTTATCAGTCGCACTGGCATGTGATTATGACGGTTGTTTCTGCTTTAATGGTCTCCCCCACCCTGAAATGTGAGGGCAATCTCAGTTACGTCATTTCACATTGAGTTTTTAAAACAAATAGCTTCCCGCATGCATGTGGTAAAATCTTATTCAGCTACTCTAGTCACACTTGGTTAGATGAACATAGCAGTTACAGAAATGCAAATATGTATTAGGTGTTGCAAAACTAGAAACAAATTGCGGAAATGAACACACACAAATGTGACACGCAGCTATCTAGTAAAAGGTCAATCTGAAGTAAAAATTATATGACCAAAGGAAATATCGGGCTTGCTTCATTATTTTTTTGATGAAGAAAGAAAACAATTGGAGTCATTACTGCGCTATTCAAAACACATAAGATAATTTGGATAATCCAGTTTCGCAGTTTTGTTCATATAAACTATTGTTGGCATTTTGTTCGATGTTCCATCCAATATTTGATTAATTGAACTTAATCTCCCATGGTCTAGATTCCCTCGCTAGACATAATGTGACCCAGACATTTAACGTTCGAGCAACCGGTGTTGCTTTCACAAGGTAGATCCCCATACATCTTTTTCAATACAAACCAAAATCCTCGCTAGATTCTTAACAAGACAAGCTAAAGGTAATGTCGATGTCGATATACACTGTGTCAAACGGACAGTCATGAATAATTTATTCTGCCAAACACCGGAATGTCTAGCTGACGTTCTTTCGTCCAAAAGTCCTGGTCATGAATTCATGAGACCTACTCCACGAAACCGAACTGCAGCGACTGGTATCAAAACTTCCTCCAACAGTATTTCATAATATTTTTTCTGTAGATCCAACATCCTGCAAAACTCACATCCTCAAATTTATCTGAGGATGATATTATGATTCATCAGATGGTATCGGTCTCAGTTCGTCACCGAATTTAATGGCCGTTAACACTCAAATGCCTTCATATTCCAATATCAGTTCTGTGAAATAAGAAAATCTAGAATGTAATATTGGAATTTAGCCACATATCAATTTAATTATGTACAGTCGCTGGGTTTTATCTACAATAAACTGTCGCATATTTTGCGTCATAGAATCGACCAAGCCTCTCAGCAACTCAATTTGATACTTCACTCTTGTTCTCACATAATTTTACTTAACGTTAAATGGCCGAAACATCGCAGTGTGTTTACCAATCACGTCGAATATATATCAATATCCCTTTATTCGAGCAAGGAAAGTAAACAGACTTCACCATACTTGCGTTAGTCTCTGCTTATTCATAACGCGGTCGTATTCGCATATTTCTATTCTTAGGATCTAAGACTAAAATGAGTGAGCTAACGTATCGTTACATTGTTAACTCTAATGTCATCGGCGAATCCTTGCTCTTCTGGACTTCTTTAGAAATACTACTCACAGTCTATTGATTATAATTACATGTAAGGCAATCTATTATCTTCATATTTTACATCAATATGCTCACTTTACTTACGTATCAATTAAAATAATAAATCTAATCAACTCTTCCCGAATAATGAATTTGTTATTGTTTAACCCAATAAACGCATGGAGACCTCCACTTAAGTAGAATCTTAGTAATTTACCAACTGCTGGAATATTCCCGTGTATCATTGAACTTTTATAATCATAATTTCGCGAATAAATTAATCTTTAATTTCCTGGAATACCCTGGAGCCTTAATGATTCTACTCCCGCTTTAGCATCTACAGCTAGGGTCTTACGCTTTTCCCGCGAGATTTTCCTTTCTAATGTTCCGTAGCACCTCTCACCTTTTTTTGTGAAAAATGCAACCTGTCTCTTTACATTTACAAACCTGGCTAAACTTTTGGTGCAATAAACTCTATTGTCCCGCGAGATTTTTTTTCTAATGTTCCGTAGCACCTCTTCACTTTTTTTTCTTTTCGTGAAAAATGCAACCTGTCTTTTCGCATTTACAAACCTGGCCATATTTGTGGTGCAATACGCACTATTCAAGTGGGCCGACTAAATTTCTGCTAAGTACTCATGCCTTAGCTTAATCTTTTTATGCAGACACGGAGGTCGAGACCTATCTTTTATAACTCTCCAATAATTTGCTCAAACCTTGTCAATAATCAATCGATGCCATGGCTCTCGATTCTGTTTGACCTGAAGAGTTTCTCAATTTTTCTAATCTGCTGCATCAGGACAAGTTCGATGCCTCAGACAGTTAATCTGTTCACTGTTGCCTGGAAACTTCGTACAAAAATTTGTGTTTCTTCGGCCATACTAGAAGCACATGCTCAAAGTCTCCTAATATAGTCCATGATTTAACTGTTAGATGAGCTACAAATAGTCTAGATATACCTTTCTGATAAATGTATAGCCTGGAATCTTTGACGCCCAACCTGTCATGAAATTGATAGAAGTTGACTACCCATCTGTTTATGACGTATTACGACAGCCATATGCGTTTTATTCCAAGGTTGTTATCTTTACTGAAGTTAGTTCAAAACATACTTAAATGCATTGAACTAAACTTCCTGAGTGATCATGTTTCTACATCCAACCATTCTAGTCCTAATTTTTTGTCGCATCTTTCGAAATTGGCACAAACTAGTAGAATGCATTGCACATCCCATATTCTCAAAATAGCATTTTAGTATTTCAAATTCATTAAATTTTTCTCTGTTTTTCGGGTTTCAAACGGACATTTGTCACACTAAAACCAAAATAGATATAGTCGTCATATTTTAAAAAAAATACTGTTATACTTCCTGTGTCATCCCTCTCAGATTATAGATCCCTCCTTATCTGAGTGTACGAATGCTCCATTGAGACAGATAGCCCAAATTTGACAGGTAATTTCCATAGACTAACCTTTTCTCAGACAAGCAGTCAAATCCTTGACATCTTCATACCTGAGAACAGAATCCATATTAGTATAAATATCGAGATGAAGTAAAGTGTTTTAATTCAATAAAGAATATTAATATAAACGAGTATCGCTTGTCATCCCTCAATTAACCATGAATGCCCATTTTTACTCTAAATCAAAAGTAAGCTAAAGATACCTGCGTTCTTTGGTTATCAATTTTATCTCTTAATATCCTGAAATAAATTAGAATAGATAACTCAGTAGGCAAAGTAAATTTTGGCATAGCTTGGATATTGTAACTTGATAATAAATTGACGTTTGTGAAATAAGGAGCCACCTACTCTCTTCGCAAACGCTCGCCCACTGCCAGTTCAAATATTCAAAACGTGACAACACGTTTAGATAACTAAATATAGCAAAAATTCACATAAACGAAGACTTTAAAATAATTATTAGAAGATTTTAAGTAATCTGCTGATAATCCAAATGCCCAACTTAAATTGTTAATTAAATTGTATCTGAGTTACAGACTGCTACCGAGTCCTACATGTTTAAAAGGGCGTCTAGAATTAGACTTATACTTTTCCGCTTGTTTTTGAAGCATGCATCTTGATCGTGTTTTTCTCAACAGCACATCAGATTTATTAGGCTCATCTTACCCTTCCTGTTCGCTCAAAATTTGCCTTCTAGTCTTAGGGGTTTTGGAGCCAGATGTGACCCTAGTATTTTGGCCTTTTAGCCGTACTTGCTTCTCAGAGATTTCATACACGAACTCTAATTTTCTAATGAAGATTTATCACCCAACTTTGAATTTTCTTTCAAGTTGAATAATTATATTCCAATTATGTTGACTAAGAAAAGAAGAATATCAAAAACAAGTGAATGAATTAAGTTTCAAGAATAGAAGCCACAATGAAAGTACGAGTCGGTTAAAGAAGTGTTTCTAAATACCCGTATTAACTGAAATTATTAACCACTCCACTGATATTTCCAGTGGATAAAACTGATAAAGACGTTTTAAAGGTTTCATAAAATATACCCTTGAACTGATGTTTGGTGCTCAGAAGTGAAGTTCTGATTCATGTTCTCGATTATTTTTACAACAATAAAAAATGAGTAGATATATTTAGCACGACGCTAATAAATTTCATGATGAAAATAATATCTAGCATGTTAAAAGATCAATTAATAATGTCTATGGATAATACATTGCTTCTATTCATATTTTGTTTAAATGTAAATTTCTCAATTTTAGATAAAATTTTTATTCCGCATTATTACGATAGACGCATTCCATTACGGTAAGTAATCAGGCTCATAATGGCTAATGAGTATAGTCTAATTTTAATATCTCGCCCTATTCGAACGTTCAATTTGTATCATTTTCTCGGCCTGTTAATACAAATCAAAACCATTTGATGCCGAACAGAATTAATAATGCTTAATAGAATAGTTTAATTTATTAACGGGTAATCGGCTAATGCATCAGTTTACATAATTCGTTATTGGAAAGTTAATATGATAAAAGGCAAAAATAGTAGCGCTTGAAACGTATAATGAATATTCAAAATGTCGGATAATCAGTTTGCCAAGATAATTAAAGTGATCAGAATGATGATATATTATATTGAACAATAATATAAATGACAAATCTTTGCGAATGGTTTCAAGACAACAAGTTTCAGTATCTTATTTCTAGTCTGACCGCAACCATACACTTGCCCCAAATAGTTATTTATAGGCCAATAATTAGTTATTGATTGTAATATTGAGTTAAAGGCTCCGCAGAATAGCATTAATTATACAGCTATTATGTGTAAAATATCATACCGTAAGAAACTTGAGCATAATCAGAGTTAATTTACGATTAATATCATATTAATTATTTCAATAAAATAGAAAAAAGTAATGCAAACTAGCATTTGCTTCATATTAAAAATTTAGAAATATTCACAGTTTAAAGTTTCCGTCTTTTCAACCATGTAAGTTTAATTTCATAATCGAATTCAAAAGAGAATTAGAAATATTTCTGGAGCATTTCCTCACGGAAAAATTTAACAGGCACCTTGTCAGGTGGCAAGTCCGTCAAAACATTTGGAAATTTTTTCCAAAATCCTACATTTTCTTGAAAAAATTAAGACTGCTTGAAAGCTTTCCCTGCCTATTAGAAGTGATCGCAGATATTTGGGACTTTGTCCGTGCTCAATTTACATTTCTTGTTGTATTCATATAAATACCTACCCACTAGTTCAAATGAAATACCTTGACACAGTATCTAAGCCCTCTACAACATAGTTAATAAAGATAAAAACTGTAGCTTGTAAAAAGATATGTTATAAAATATAGGACTCTTATATTTAAGTACACTTCATCAAAAAGCTACTCTAATTTTTACAAATCTTTTTTATTTGATACATAGTTGTTGCTGTGCATTCAAAGCAAAATTTATTCCGAAAAATGTACAGTTATAACCGTAAAACTTTATCATATCTGTGCCTTTTTACTAAAATCCATCTGTGTTTAGCGCAACGAACTATCATTTCTATTTGCCTCTCATTAAAAGCTGGACACTGGTAGTCATTGCTATATTAATGATTTCTTGTTAATGTTTGATCTTAAAAACAATATATTATAACATCAAAGGAGTAAATGTAGTTAAATTTCGTTCAGCAGCCAGTAAGTAAAGTAAATTTTACCAAAGGTTTAGTAGGCATCTACTCAACGTGTTAATGTCTAACATAATATTATTCTTTGAGAAAAGGATTTTTCGATCAAACGGATAAATAAATTTTAAACTTATCGATATATTTTAAAATGTTACCATTGAGCACTAAATTCTGCAGCTTTACCAACACAATTTTGAATAAAATCGGACCGAAGCTGTAACCTTACAAAGCTTTACAATCTAGATTGAGGTTTATTAGCATGAAAATTGATGTTCCTATTTTATGGATAAAATTTACGTAGCTTTAAAATAAAAATGTTAAACTTTAACGAAGTAATCACTTTTATGATAGTTTCAAAAGAAATTACGTCAAACACTTTTGAAATATGGAGGAAAACTATAAAATTTCATATGGATATGATATTCATGATATTCAAGCGTCTTTTTGTAAATCCATAAGGATTTTTATAATAGTCAGGTGGTTTAACAAAGTAAAAATGATCTAGTATTAATCGCTCGATTATCTTCAGGACAGAAGAGGTCGTAGCGATTCATCTATAATATTTGACATTAGTTGGTCTGCTGCTTTTAAGCAACGGATGTACCAAAATTTTGAAAAAAGAAGATGTTATTAGGTCTTCCCTCAAAATGTCATTTATAAGTGTGCATATATTATTCACTGTTTTTGTAGGCAAAGAAAGTAAATTATCGATCGATAGTATTGAATGATGCTGTTCTATTTAGATTTATATTACATCGTTATAATATGTAACTTCCTACTATCAACTAAAAGTGGTTATTGCTGATCATATAAATGGTCATGAAAAGCGATCAAAACGCTTGAATTCTGAGCATTGCATAATAATTTACCAAACAATTCCTTTTATCAAAATATAAATTTACTATCCGGTATATCCATCAGTAGAAAAAGTTTGTTTTGCTTCTTCAGATTTGCAGTAAACCTTCAGTAATTTTTGGATTATATTTTAACTAAGTCAATATAATACTTTTGGGTCATCTACGAATTGCCAGCAATGACTCGTTTATTTCAGTAAATCTTGCATCTTATTTATTTTAAATACTACTAATCATACTGTATTTAGCAATATCATCTCTTTAATTTCTTAATTTACGATTTTGTCTATCCTGTTTTTTCTCGCACCATATCAACGGAAATAAATTTCGGAAATTTATTTCGATATTACAAAAACAATCATTTTCAACAAGCCTGCTTAACTATCCGAAAAGCTCTCAGTTAATTCTGGCAAACATGTGCATTCGCAGTCATGTTATTTCGGTCCATCGACCTACAGGGTTTATCATAATATTAAAACAAATTTATAATAAAGTTTATCATTTAAATAAACAACTTAATAATTGTGCCAGTTAATCAATTTCATCCACGAATGTGCATGGTCTAAGAAATCCGAACACATGGTTGATTATTTGATGACTGTTGTTCGATCATGATTAGCAAGCAGATGAGTTATTTCATAAATAGGAAGTCAATTGAAATCATTTATAACAATATTATTCCCCTGGCAATCCAAATTAAATTGCAAGATATTGCGAAAGACATCCTCGTACAGGCTAGCATACAATGATCTATGCACTGCCATTAATCTGTTTGAATCTATTATGCTATTGTTTCCAAAATTGTGCAGAAATTTTGTATTAAAATCAGATTTGCAATAAATAATATGTCCTCCAATAGGCTAATTCAATGATCTGACTGCGAAAATTGATATATCTTGACATTTTGAAATGGCGACGATTAATATTTATATAGAACCAACTTTATTGCAAAATTATTAAATCAAAATTATTGTTCATTATGAAATTAAATGACAAATAATTTTTAGATTTTATACATAATATTTGCATTAAAAATGTATACTTTTATTTAGATATATCCAATGAATTAGTGTAGTATGGGAATGGGAAATGCTCATTCATCAACTGACAATGGTTGATTGCTTTTTCTTTAATTAATTGGAAAGCTATTTTGTGTAGATAACTTGGTGCAAATACTTGTTCTTTATTTTATTATTTTTGGTGAACTGCGACAAGTTTCATATTATAAGAGAGCATGTAAATGAGCAAATGTCATACGGTGTAATTTTTCATTGATTTATTATGGTTTCAATCAAGATTCAATGTTAATGTTATTAGAATTCTAAAAGTATTATGAAATATTTAGATAGAAATTTGCACTGAGGCATATGCACGAGGAGTTAAATTGTGGTATTATTCATCCAAACTACTTTTATAAATAAAAATTGGACGCTAACAAACATAAATAAACTTAATATTTCTGTCATTTTTACATATGCAGTTGAATTAATTTCATTCTGCATTTCATCGAATGACTATACCCGGTTGAAATCTAAATCTGGCACGGCATAACTAAAATACAGGATTTATCCTATTGACTTTATTCAACTTTGACAAACGCAGCATTTTATGCCCGTTCTGCATAGCAGTCCTCAGCAGAAGTCCCTCGAAACAATTTACTTCATTTCCTGCACGGAAAGTTACACGCCTATCAATCACTTTACTGATAATTTGCGGGAAAATGTCTTCTACAGATTGATAAAGCAACGAATGTTCGTTGAATTATATAGATGGATATACTTTTGGTTATTGCAATCAGTCCAAGTTAGAGAATTTCTCAAGAATTGCATTCCGTCTGGTCAATTGTGTATATCTTACTCAAATGAAAGGTTTCAGTTTACTTGATTACAAAATTTACTCGTTAGCCTGCAGCTGTATTCCATTTTTCACTTTTATGCAGATAAATACGCTAGTGGATTAATTTTTGCGTATAAGCCCATTGCACTTTTCCAAATTAAATAATATCGAACAGTTGTACATTTCGTTTCCAACACAAACAAGATTTTTTTACTTATATTCAATTAAAAGAACGTTAATTATCGTACTGAAGCGCTTTCGCTCCATCTTATCAACTGTTTCAATGGACAAAATGAATAAAATACTTTAAATTTATTAAATAGAAAAAAAGTAGTAAAGTAAAACGTATATATATATATATATATATATATATATATATAAATTTTTCAGAACATTTAAATGGACCAAAATAAGCATAGTAAACAAACATTTATTGCGCGGGCGATGGTAACAATTCTTTAAATGAAGTTTTTCAGTTTGAAGTAAACACCAATGCCTTTGTATTTTACCCGTCATCGATTGTTGTTAGTTTTGCTATGTTGTTCAATGAATGGTTAAATACAAAGAGATTGGTGTTCACTTCAAGCTCGCGAACTTGATTTAAAGAATAACCAAACAAAGTTTTTTTATGGGATCAAGATAGTCCAATAGTTGTGTAATTGCAGGGAAAAACTGATTTTATATGCACAGTTCACATTATGAGATATTTTGTCTGACAACCGCAGAAGTATTATATTAGAATTTTAACATTGTGTTACTGCTTAATGATTATTATTTATTTTAATGTATAGTAAATGATTTGAACACACTCTAAATGTAATTAAAATCTTTAGATTATATTTAATCAGAAGTTGCAAAAATACGTTTTAAGCTGAATGGAACTTCTTTGAAAAACAGTGATGAATTTTCCTTATAATTCAACATTAAATTTTTAAACAATATATAATTTAAGTAAAGTTTGATTTAAAGAAAACAAGGCCATTCTTAACCAAAGTACATTCCTTTTTGTCCCCCACCAGTAAATAGTCACAATAAAGAAAAGTTATTTTAACTCAGAAAACACATGTATAGACATCATCAGATCTGTTTATCTGTATGGTTTTGACAAACAGTGAAAACAATGTTATTATATAAGCTTGAAAAGAGAAATAACGAAGATATTTTACATATCGTGATTGATTCTGTATACGCTGCATTAGAATTTAATTATATCATCATGTTCAGATTAAAAGATTTGAAAGGAAGTTAATTGACTCGCTCGCAAAACATCATTCAGAATTAGAGAATGAAGAAGTCAGTGCTCCCTTATGAGCCTATACTGTAAAAATTTTCATAAAATTCGATCAACCTCGGGTCACCTTTTTTGACACAAGTTTTAAATATAACAATAAAAGGTAAAAATATTGCCCTGTTTAAAATGCACTGCTTCCCACCCCCACATATAAGTTTACAGCAAATTCACAATTCACTATAGCAGCCTCCATCCTCCTATCTATTTAGCAACACTGGTTCACCATTTCACAGATAATGTCATCTACCAGACAAACTTAACCTGCAAGCTATCAGCACCAAAAATTAAACAATACGGAACACAATATGGCCATATTAACTTTGCTCCAATGGATGACCCAATGGATCCTTTAGTTCTTTATCTAAATTAAAGTTTGATAATGCCAAAAAAAAGAAATAATAATAATAATAATAATAACAATAATAATAAAAAATAATAATAATAACTCAGTTGAAACTAGAAAGTATTTCGATAAGAGAATAATTTTAGAATATGAACCCATCAGATTACAAATAACACATAACAGATTACAAAACAAAAGGTGTAGATACACTGCGATAACGAGGACCAGATAATGCTTTATACCTGTATGAATCAAGAGTATACCCAAGAGAAATATACAACATTATACAAATTCATGCCTCAAAAATTAACATTCTACATTAAAATTAATTGAGTTTTGTAAACAAAGCAGATAGACATAGTGCAGAAAATCGATCCATAACAATTCCAACTTTACTTGGCATCCCACAATGCGTCCACATTGACTGTATATTTTAAATATATGACAGATCATATAGAAAGCAAATTCCTGCGCTCAATCAAATCCAAACATAAGAACGTCTATATTAATATAAAAATAAAACACGGAAATCATTGTAGTAGATTACTTTAAGAAAATTATTAGATAAACACATTTCTGATGAATTCGATATTCTCATATTTAGCTCAATAGATAATCAAAAAGCCCCTATGAATGTAATAGACCATATTCTATACAGATATGTGGTACAAAGTTTTTAATACAAAGACACACAGAAACATTGGTTTACGACTAAAACGTCATCATTATCGAACCTGGTCACGTTCTTAGATGAAATTAATTTCATTCGTACCAAAATACAAGATTATTTTATTATATTTATTAACATCTCTGTAGCCATCGATTTTGCATCTATACCTCGTACATCGAAACGTCTCCCTAAATTTAATGTATCTGAAAACACATTGGAATTATTCATTAAATAGCTCTCCCACCGACAATCAACCGTTGCGATAAAGAACACTATGTTTTCTTTTAACACGTTAATGCTTCAGTTCCACAAGCACCAGCAATTATTCCAGTATTCGTTAACACAGTATTTTCTCTAAAAATGAGGAATAAAGAATGAAAAATTATTCAGAACTTCAGAAGTTAACACCATTATCTTCAACATTAGCCCTTCTCTGGCAAAGGAATCTAATTATAATATTAATAAAGATATACAAACCTTAAATGACAATCCATAAATTTTGTTACTAGAAATCAACACTTCACAATAAGTGAATTTCAAATAAGGTGGGTCTTCGAATAGATCATATCCAATAATTTACAACACAAATCAAATTTAAACCGGTATTTCCGCAAAGAATATTCGAATGAAAATATCAATTTAGTTAAATTATTAAGAACATATAACATCGAATTAATTTAGAGCTAAAAAATAAATAACCTCATTCTATGATCAGCAAGAACTATCCGAACCCTTGCAGAATATTCAGTTTTTACATGGAACTGAGTGATACCTGAAGAAATGTACTCGAGAAAGTTCTAGCCAATTTTATCATGTTAACTTTATCAGATCTGTTGAACAACGACAAATTTAAATAGGGAAATTTACAGCATTTATGGCCTAGACGCACGACACATGATCGAATTTGTGGAATTTAGACGAATCCAAAACATTTTGTGATGTAAAATGGCTCGAGGATTGTTGTAGAGGGAATTAACTGAATTTGAAATATTTTCACGAATAGAAACGCAGCATAGAAAATAACTATATTTCAACGCTAATGTTCTACATTTTTGTGGTGGTTGTGTCTCTAAGGCGTAGATTTCATAGACGATATACGTAAAATAAACAAGCATTTGGAAAAATGTGCCATAGATTTGGAGTTAAGCACAAAGTTAGCAGTAATTAAGTAGCAATATAGTAATTTGAATTAGCCATTGAATAGTAATAAATTAACATTAATTGAACAATAAAGACCATCGGTCAAGAAGATTTATAAGATCAAGGTACAATCAATGTATAATTGAGTAAAATAATGACCAGCAGTTGTGTTTCCGTAAAATAGCAATGGGACTTGTAGATACCAGAACGGACTTTTGAAAAATGACAGATTCTCGATTCTCATCAGAAGTCATAATTTCCGTTCGGTGCGTTGTCTGTGCAACGATTCTAGCGATAAAGGCACAAGAAGCTGAAACAGATGAAAGCGCCGTTAGAATTTGAATGCATTGATAAACATACCACTTTTGGCTAATGATGTTTCAGTGATCTTTAATAATATTTGACCATCGCCAGCGCCGTGTCAAAAGCCAGTGTACAGGCCATACTTGTCTAGAATAATCACCAGGAGGATTTCGTGTGCGAAAGGAACAGATCATTGTTATCTCATTGTAAGTTTTTTTTAAAGAAATGCAGATTAATCGCCTTGTAAAACTCAGAATGTGTTAGTTTACTTTTCTCTATGAGTAGTGTGCTGAAAACGCATGTGTCCTTTGAAATAGAGTAAACTTCAGTGGGGATGTTAGTTATTGTTCAATTGGATTGAATTCTTACAATTACGCGTGACATATGTTGGCGAGGTTAAGAGAAATTAAAAAACATTAAAGGCTCGTATATACCCTGTATATAAAGGATATTGCACTTATGTTACGACGAAACCATATGTGTAAGATATTTTAAAGGAGGAAGCGCTCTTCATAAATCTGATCATAAAGAAAGACACGTTTCCGAAGGCGAAGCAATCTGCTCTAGAACAAAGAAGGAAGGTAACGTGAGAGGGCAATGAAATGACTTCCGCAGAATATGAAAGGCAGCATGTAGGCTGTGCATAGTATAAGTCTGAGGATATGCTTGCGTGTCTAAAAATATATTATGCCAGTCCATTTGTAGAGCTTAGATGTTATTTGGGTGGGATACAGAGAGAAACCGATACCTAATAGTTTGAGCGAGTCGATTGTCCATATGTCAAAAGGAGAGGTTTGTTGACGCCACAATATTGATGGAGTCGGAACCAGGCTTAATTAAGCGATTTTTACCTAAGTTAAGTCTGGGACTAATTTTACAAAGTTGTGCTTCCAGCGTATATAGTAGCTGTGCTATTGGTGAAACGGAGAATCTGGAAACCCCGGCTGCTAAAAACTACTAATAAGTCATCCGCATATTTAAAAAAGCTTTAATTGATTAACCTAAACCTGAATCTGTATAATTGCTAAATTGAAGCGTATAGGGCCGAGTACTGATCGCCGCGGAACTTCAGAACGAATAGAAGCTGATATCGAGTAATAATATCCGATACTTACAGACTGTGATCAGTTTCGTTGATATTATCTGAAAAAACTTATGCTGTAACCGCATATTTACTTAATTTATAAGGTGGATTTAATCGCCGAGAATAAGTTATTTTAAATGCTTTATAAATATCAACGAAAAGAAGATTGCAACTGTGTCTTTTATAGATGGAAAAATAGCAGTGATAGAAGATGCTAACTAGATTGGTGGAGAAAGAGCGCGCAGTCACAAATCCGTGTTGATCGTCCAAAAGAGGAAAAATAGTTCTTTATTTAATGAAGGACGATATTTCATTATGAAGAATACTGTCCAGGACTATAGTAAATGCCGGAATAATGGAGATTGTACAAAGGTCTTTAAAAAAGGAGATCGAGAATGTACCGCATTTAGGACTAGGCGAGATCGTCGATTCTAGCCATTCTGTTCAAATATATTGACAATTAATAATTCTCACTAACCGAGATCGGTGATGATCTCTCGGCTCTGGAAATTTAGTACCAATTTTTGAAGAAGATACAATCACACGTATGGAAGTGCATAAACTGACGTAGAATCTTTTCAGCAGCCGTCTTCAGCAGCGCGCGGTTTTCCTAGGCTAAATTACACTAGTTTTCGTTATGGATTGTAATGTCGCCCACAACATATTGCTTCTTAGATGGTTGTGTGAAAACGTTTAGTTAAACTTCTTTTTAAAATAGGAGACGCGAGGGCTACACAGAAAGATGGACCTTGATCTAGCCTCGTCAGTTAGAAGGCAAACAAATCAAGTCCCAAATAGTTGCAGGTAGTCAGGCGCTTTCGCATGAAGAAGAATGAACATATGTAGTTAACCCTTCACCACGGCAAAAAGTTATGTCACTACGGAAGATGGAATAACCTTTGATAATGAAGAGATTATAATGGGCACGATTGAACATTCAAAGAAATTCAAAGAAAGAATTCTCGTAGTTTATTATTTTTGGAATGAAAGGCATGTAGTTTATCAGAATTTCTGTAAACAAATCCGAAGAAAAATTATTTCATCGGTGAGATAAATCGGGCGGGGTTCCTTACTTTACGATCGAAGCGCCAACTTGGACTGAAAGTTGGGATAGATTACGTGTTGATGAGGAACGAATGCTCATCATCAATTATAAATAGCCTAGTGAAATTCTTGTTGTGGAGTTGTGGAGGTTGGACATTTTGGAACCTGGACAAGAAAGTTACAGAGCTCAAATCTTTGGGCCAACCGAGTTGCGCGATTTAAGGATTAGATTCGTTTCCATGCAAAGACAGATAATAGCAAGGTTAGATAAGATCAAATACATGGAATAGTTCAGAGGCCTGACCAGGTTTTGGAATATTATTGTTAATTTAGATACAATTTTTATCTTAAAGAGAGGTTAAGGAAGTACAAAAATAGTCAAGATAATGGGTGGGTACGAGAAATTTAGTGCGTCACAGACCTTGAGCGTAAGTGCCTAGTCTAAAATCTTTGGTTGACGACGATGTCGCATATCACGTTGTGGCGTAGTATAGATTTAACTAGTATAGCCATCGGAATTATAGTGTGGGTTCGTTGAGAGAGAGACTGTCGTGCCAAGCGTGTGAGACTAAACACCACAGGAGCGGGATATCCCCAATAATAGAGCGTCTTCGTCTGGTGCTGGTCTAATTACATAAAGTAGAGAGGGTAGAGTTCGAGGGCAGTTATCAGTCACTATTTAAAATAGGATTCTGTCACAACCTATTTTGACTTCTTTGAAGTGACGAAGTGAGCTCAAGATTTAAGGTTGTCCAAAAGGTTATTGCTGAGTATTTTTTGTGTTTTCAAAGCAAATACATGCTGCTTATTCACAAAAACTTCCTTGAGACCATGAAAGATTTTTCTTAGCTGCGCGAGCGTATATGAAGCCAGCTCGCCCATACAAGACGGTGAGCGCGGAGAATAAATAAATTTAGCTTACTATGATTACGTAAGGCGCAATCTATCGCAGATTTGCGTAATAATTTTTGCCACAAAGTGGAGGCCTATGGATATCAAGATAGAATTCCGTAAAAGCTGGAGTTTTAGATTACTTGCAGTTGGAGTCTGGAGGGACAACTTGACAGACTCGCCAGCCTATGGGATAAGATTGGAAATTAATCTGATCCAAGTTAATCGTTTTACCAATATGAATTACAAATGGCGTGAAAGAAAGTGCGAGAGTGTTACATTGCTTCTCTTTTTCTACAAAAGTAACTACGACATCTGGATTATATTTTTAATTCTGATGGGCAGAGCTTGGAATATGTAAGACAATTTGTTTACCTTCTGACCATGAAGAAAAACATTTGAAATCTTTCGTTAAATTTATAGATGGCATGTTAAAAACAAAGTAAAATTTGTGATAGAGCACATACATTTATTGCTTTCGCCATAGTATGATGCTGAATAACAGCTCATAAATTCTCAACATTTTAAAATACAAATAGCGGAGCATGTCTAACTTGACAAATGCGAGTTAATCTGGGATTTGCATAGCATCCAATGAGAACTCACGGTGATTGATACAGATGTATTGAATGTGGATACTAATTAACGAGAAAAAGTCACCGTCAAAACTGATAAGCATACATGACCATCTTATTGGAGAATAAATATGAATAGAGTAGTATGCGTATGACCGCTCTCTTTGGGAACTGTGCTAAACTAGTGCGAGTCGTTGGACTATGCAATTCTGTACCGAATTTTCTAGCTAACGTGGCAATTCCAACATTATCAGTGCTCGTGCTATAAGATGATGTTAAACCCGTTAATAATTTCTACGAATGTAGCCAGCAACGAGTAGCTGATGAAATGGTTTAAGACTAGTCAGAAATTAAACTACTGGATGCGATTGCTACTACTTCGCTGGTGGCGATATGCAGTAAAATAAAATTAAGTAATTAAGACAGTTAAAATAATAATAAAAAAGAACGAATATAACACTACACGCTTTAACGCTATTCCCGTTGTACCTAAAATATGAGGTCACAAATGCTCGTTATTGCTATGCAAATTGATATCCAGGTGTAGTTAGTCATATTACATCACAATTCAAATTACAATTAAGAACATATTTTTGAGGAGAAACATAAACGTTGTAAATTAAATGGGCAGCCATAGGGTAAAAATGTCTTTAAATTTATTTGAAGGTTTGATAAGTGAAAATAAAAAAGAAGGCATATCTTTTTAACGAAGTACTGATTTTATCGGTGCATGACGTTTTTAATGTCCTCTTTCTAAAATTAAAATTGGTAATGAATTGACGATAAAAAGTCATTTAAACATTAAGGGCGTTCAACTGATGAAATGTTAAAACGAACGAAATAAATTAGAACTTTAACCTTAGCATACAGAATAGCAAAGCTAATAAAACATTATTTTGAATTACGTACGTTTCCTTTGATTGATGCATAATAACCAAATAAGGCTAAAAAGCATCTATTTCTCACAAAGGCAACGTCTAATTATCAAATGGCGGTAACATTAATCAGTAAATTTCGTCAATAATCGGCGTTAGGCGAAAAGCACAATAACCTGTAAATCCCTGTTTTTATGGGAATTTGTTTACTTTCTTATATAAATTTATTTTTCGCAAGTAGTCAGTCGCCATACATCTGTAACCGTAGCTCTTGTCTAGGCTACCAATTTTGTTCAAAATTTAGAGATGATACGTCGAAACGTGCTGTTTTGGAACTATTTGCCATGTCTGATTTTTGTCCACAATGTTAGTCAAATAATTTATTTGCATTTCTGTACACAAATTCAACTAATTATTTGATATTCTGCAAATCCAATACGTAGACATGGTATCTCGTTACATTCCTGTTTAGTGTTACACTGTCCAAAATAAAACTGTTCTCATTCCTTCACAGTATCGTGTATATCCATATATCGAGAATATATAATTATCGATATTTTCATTTAATATTCCTAATTTTGAAATGCCTACTTGTGGAGCATATTTCAAGACGTTGCAGACAAAGAGTGACGTTTCAGAACGTGTCACTTTTAAAAAAGTTTCCACGTATATGTGACAAATGGTCGCATTATTCAACACAGCTGTTTTTTTTTTACTAAATTCATGTAAACTAAGAAACACTAAAGTAATATTTTTCAATTAAATGTGCTAGATATTTCTCGTTGTGTTAAGATATCATGATAGAACATTATATAATGAAAATTACGTGCCAGTAATGTAACTGCACTCGTTGATGTTAACAGAGTCATTCTTGCCAAAATTATTAAATTTTAATCTCCTTCATCAAACAAAGTTTTATTTATCATTAAATATCACTACGAACTTAATAACATACTTTTCGCTGCAATATATTGATTTCCGTATTATAGGGTGTATTCATTGCATCTAGGCAAATAAATTATTATAAATTATTCATTTATTTAATTCAAATCGATAGGAACTTAGCATCACAAAGCCAAAGTCCTAATTGTTTCCGTGTGCTCTGAAGAAAACGTCACGAGTTCAGACACATTCACGCAGGCCTGCAATATTTGATGACGTAAGGAAGGCAGGCTCTTTCGTGTTAATTAGCCAAATTCCATCTTGCTACAGCATAATTCAAAGCAGTTCACAATGAATGAATTATTTATATGCGAATTACTATGGTGGTCGGACACTGCGATAAATCTTTACTAATTGGACGAGATTTAAATTCAAGATAATCGGATTGTTTTTTCTGCCTTGCTCTCACCTGCCCTTTTATGTTTTTAGTTAAAAACTATACCATCTTTCTATTTATAGAGCAGCTAATACCATGTATTTTATTTATAATGTAGAGTACCGAAACTCTCTACCTAATAGAAGTCCCATATAAGTCAGTTTCGCACTTGTAAAACTACTAGGATAATTGCTGCAACTAGAGCAACAGATTCGATAATTTTACCTTGACTTCTCATTCTTATCAATATCCTATTTAAGGCTATTTGTCCTAAGACACTAGATGGTGTGTTCTGTGTTCTCACATCTGAAGCTTTTATCCATTCATTCAAAATAACATTTATTAATTATATATTTACCAAATCTAGCGTGTGATAGCTCGCCGTGTGTGATTTCCCAGGAATAAACATTAAAATAGAGAACCAAAATCAAAACAATTGAATTCAAAATTTAGATCTATCCCGTGATATAAGAACTCATGAAATCTACGTTGAACCAATTCAAGAAATATTTGGATATAAAATACAATCAAGTTTGTTTCGAGTAAAATGTTGAATGTTCTCAAAGCTATATACTCACCAGAAAAAATCGATACCAAATTCTCAACTAAATATTTCTATTTAAATGGTTTTAAAATTGAACGAATAAAAACCAGGAACTATCTCAATTTAAAAAAGAAAAATTTCAGAAAAACTATTGCATTTAAAAAACAAACTTTGATTAGGAAAAAGGAGGAAAATTACAATAACCTCAAAATATAATTAATTTGTTTCATGCTACTTTTGACCTCGACAAGTCTGTGCTTACTATAATCCCCTTCCTATTATAGGCCTGCTCAATACATTTCCATTTAGAGTTAAATGGTCCTGAGTATATATATTCCTTAAACATTCATATAATTGTGCATTGGAACTAATCGAGAATTAATATTCATCGTTATTCTTACTGATTTTTGCTACTTGTTTTATAAATTTCTTTATAATTTATCCCACTACCCTCCAATGAATTTCAAAAATTAAAATTTTATTATAGATTAAATAACTTACTTGATTCTGATTTGCTGATTTGTCGAAGAGAAGTCTAAATAATACTTCGTATTTTGCAAGTAATTCAGTCTTCTCCTCTTAGTTGCCCAGCGCGTTATTTGTGTGTACAGTCAAATGGTGACTAACAGCTGCGTGATGCCAACGAACAGAAGACACTTGGCCGAGTCACATATACTATGCGTGTGGCTACGTGAAATCATACAGAATTCCACCGCGCACTAATATATTAGAGAAAATGACAACATCGTTCTTTAGGACCAGTCTGAGGAATTCCTCGTATAGTCCATATGTGACAAGTCTACATAAGCTGTATGTTACTTCTTTCAGCAAACATATATACAGTCGCGTTTATATTCGCAAGAGTTTCAGCGAAATTTTCACTTTGAAGATCGGCTGCTTATTAATTTGTATGTATAATGTATGATTTGTTCTGACCAATGATTCTGGAATTAACTTCTTTTACAAGTGTGGTATCCAAGACAATTCTTTTAAAGTAGTGCAGCTAGAAAAAGCTTACTGACAGGCTAAATCAGTGTATATTAGTTTTGACGCTTAGCTCTCTGCGTGACTGATTGTATAATCATTGTCGTGTGAATATAGTCTGATTCTCTTTTAAACGTCCACATCAAGTACTCTATAAACCGATAATTAATTTGTCTAATTAGCTCTCAACTAAATGTATGTAATTTTTGTGATTATCCATTTGGATTTCTGAGAAACTATTTAGTTATATTTTATATTTGCTACTGATTTAATAGATAATTTTTTTGCATTAACCATAGTTTTATAGATGGTATATACTGTTCAATAGGGTTTACTTATGGAAAATATGGAGAAAACATCTTTAATGTGTATACATTTGGGCTAGTAAATTCCACTATTATATTAGGTCACCCAGATTGACTAAACGCAGCAGTGTGAAAGAAAGATAGAGAGGATTAGTAGTTAATATTTATTATGTTCATATATGTGAAGTTTTAGCTTGCGTGCAAAAATTATTTTTGTGTGATTTTATTTCACAATGACGTTTATTCAACTATTTTGTAAGTAAATGTAAAATGGGTCTATACAACTCAACAATCTTTTACTATTTTGGTCTCTAAATCCTATTAAGAAAACCATTACTTGTTTGTTAACTGGTGAAATCGTTCAAGCCGTATTTGGTTAACTTCAAGTACGGTAGACTGGAATATTCCAGCAGTTCAGAAGTCAGACTATGAAAATTAGTCAGCTTTCGGAAGAAGGAGCAATTTGTGGTGGTTAAATATGCACTAACATTTACATTTTTACTTTCTCGAATCTATTATTCTTATCATCATCGTTAAATTAGATTTGGACCTTTAGCGTTATTGTACATTCATTTCATATTTAAAGCGTATATTAAATACATTTAACTTAAATGAATTTATTTCCTGGAGTGTGCTAGTTAACGTCGTTTTGTTTCATACATTATTTGCGTGAGAAATTATTGCAGTTCTTCATGCAACTTTTTCCTCAGAATTTGGTAACACTAGATGTGCCCTCCTTTCTTTATCTGTCTGACCAATTCTCCATATAAATGTTTCAATTTGGCAGATTCTGCATTAAGAATACTCATCTAATTTGCATCCTTATTGTGTATGTCTGCTTATTTGTAATTAACATTCTTTAATTTAATTAAACAACGATTGATCGCGCGGGTGGTGGTAACAATTCTTTGAATCAAGTTTGTAAGCTTGAAGTAAACACCAATCTCATTGTATTTAACTTTTCGTCAAAAAACATAACACAGTGCGAGCGACTGGTGGTAGTTTTGTTATGTTGTTCGACTACTAGTTAAATACAATGGGATTGGTGTTTACTTCAAGCTCGCAAACTTGATTAAAAAATTATATAGTTTAACCTTTTGTAACATGACCAAATATCTATCGCTAGTAGTTTGCGCAACATTTACAAGCTGATTTGACCATATATTGTTAATGAAGTTCAACCCAGAGTTTTAACTTAATAATAAAATTTTTTGTCTTATGTCATTGCTACAGCTCAAAAATGAGCTTAAATTTCGTCTTTTAACCAAAGTTCTCAACAGCCTTAAGCGATGTGACAACATACGTTTTACTAGTCATACGTATAGAAATTACGACCAGTTTAGGTTTCGTATCATAGCACGATCACCATTCGATTTAGAATCAGCACTTAATCGGGAAATTTTATACCTCAATACATTGTTATACCTCTCAAACGAGCATGGCACGGGTCCCATAGATGACACACACTAACTCTAATACTCTAATCAGTAATGCACAGATAAATCGATCGAGTATGCTACGTCAACTTTCCCGGAAATATTTTCAAACAACCAGTTACATTCTTTATGAGCTATTGCATCAGCTACATTACACTATGAAAGTAAGAGTCAAAAGTGCTATTCAACATTCTGCCTTACTCTCGTTTTTAGGTAAAATACGACAGAAAATCTGTAGTTTCCATCATGTTGAGTAATTATGATAGTTCAGTAAAATTGTCCCACATTCCTTACTCAAATATACAGTGGGTAAAGCGAATAATACTGTCTTCTACAGATAAGTCGCCAGTAAGCACGCAACGAATTTGCACATGAGATTATACCTACCAGATCTACTTGAACTAATTTGTTACTAGGTGCGCAACACTTAGTACCAACACTATGGCTATTGTGTAGGTACTCAATACCAACATTATGGTACCGGAAAGGTACATGGTTCCAGCAAACTGGTTGCTGAGTCGTTATATGGTGCCAACACAATGGATTTAGATGTATGCTAAAGTTCACTAAAATTGAGAATTAAAACTATTTCTGAACAGCTGTTACTCCAGTAAATCCATACACTCTGGCCTTGATCAATATCAGTTATCAAATATATAACAGTTAATACTGTTTGTAGCGTAGAACTAATATTAATGCAGTTGTGTATTAGGTTTGCGCAAGTCGTAACAAATTAATTTAATTATGACCAAAAGGGTAATCGAAAGACAGCATGACTGGCATCTCATCATTATGAGCCAGAATTACGCCCTTTACACAGTATATATTTGAGTGAGATATGATGGATAATTAGACGGTCCTATTTTCCAACATTCCTCACTTAAATATATTGTGGGTAAAGGGCGTAATATACGTTCCTACCGATGAGTCGCCAGTATGCACGAAACTAATGCGCAAGAAATTAAACCTTCCGTTCATGCTGTCTTTGTTTTATCCTTGTGGTCGTATTTGAACTAATTCGTTACTAGGTGCGCAAAATCTAATTAATAATTGCATGTAAAATAGTTCTTCGCCGCAAATTGTATCTAACAGTATATAATTTTTACGGGATAAATATTGCCAAATAGTTTTAGCTTGCTTCCTGTTGAGTATGAAATATTATCTATTCGGCGTCGTATCTTAGCAAAAACAGTGATCGGATGTACTGAAGCCAACATATTAAAATTTCTCTCAGCCTGGTTCTTTAAATTGTACGGCTTTATTTACAATACTTTTCTTTTGGTATTGAAAATTAAAAAGTTGTATAATCAGTTTTAAGCTCTGTTAAGCAGCTATTAATGTACCTCCAAGAGGTCGATGATACTTTTATCTTTCTACTAGAAAGGAAAGTAATGTGAAGTTCCACTTTAATTAACATGCCATGAAACAACGAATTTTAGATGGAAAATTGTTTACATTGGAAAATTAATTAACTTGAAAATGATTGGTAATTTTGCCGATGCCATTCCGATAAAATGCCTGCCTTTTCGGCGAGTAAATCAGAATTCTTAAATCAACTATTCAAGCGTCATCAGAGCGTTTGTACTAACGGAGAGTTGCAAGTACAAGATGAGACTGGACAAACAATCCTAAACTGAGCCACATCATCTTTGCGAATATTTTTTGTCAGTACTTCATTTAAAACCGTAATCACAATAGGCTTCCAGATGGTCGTGTGACTCTTAGAGGCATTCTGGAAGTCCGCTGGACCGTCCAGAACTGTCTGGGGTATTGATAACTGTCCTATTTAAGGACACCACTTGTACCAAATTCCCAAGAAACTCCATGGAGCCGGCTTATCCTCTAAAAGGAGTCAGCCGCAGTAAAGTAAAGTAAAGTAATAATGCTAAGCAGGTCGTACAACCCACATATGTCATAATTTCGTAAGCAGGATTTACACATCTCCTAGTATATTTATATATATTCATTACAGATTTAATTAATTTGATTAACGGTGAATCGTCTGAAAACAATTATTTAATCAATAATATGAAAAGCAAGTGTTACTAAAGCTTTCAACTAGGCCTACTAATGAGCCTGTTGAAAAGTTGTTGGACGACTGGTTAAATACAATAGGATTGATATTTACTTCAAGCTCGCAAACTTGATTTAAATAAACGCTACCACCACCCACGCAATCAATGATTGTCAATTATTGCAATGACGATCATTGACATAATGCCCTTATTGGAGAATTTGACAAACTTCATAAAAACGAATAACTATTTGATCCGCTAATCGTGATCTTTAAAAAGTCATTGAGGAACCAACTGGTGGTTGTGCTGAATTAAAACGTGTATATTTACAAACTAAAATTTCGGCGCGTTATTCTATTGAATTGGTTAATTATTTCCGTGAATTATAACAAATAATGTTGATCTAAAATGGGATAAACCTGGCTTAGAAAAGTAGATAGTCTCGATCTCTGACGGCCACATCATATGTGTCAGAATTAATTGGAGTGTCTATTATACACTTTGCAGGACGTTTGATTTTGGTTGTTTTATTCATTTGGATACAAAAGTTTTTATAGTCTCTATATCTTATATATTGAATTATTTGTTCAAACCTTTAACGTAGCTGAAATTGTTCCACGAAATATGGTCAATCATTACATCACGAGTGCAGTGATAAAATACTGAGCCCTGACTAAATCCATTCACGTTTTCGAAATTATTGAGAAAAAAGGAAGAGCCAGCCCAGGAACTGCAGCTTTGAAGTATTGACGAGCATGCTGCGTTTCCTGCTCTCTTTCACGTGACGACGGTGGTCGGTGGTAGCCTTGTTGTGCAGATTGTCAGTAACAATTATATTTTCAAGAGATGCAGGATGTGACAATCAATATGTTGAGGATCACTATGATTATTGCACCGCGTTTGTATAAGTGATGATTTACAGTCGTGAGCCGATGAAATTTGAGCGTTGTATATGTATTAAATTTGAAATTATCGTAGTTTTGATATATGACTCGTTTCACCAATCTTATTTGCTCAAAAATAGGAAAGGAAAAAATCCTTCTGGCGAGGTACGATGAGTGTTGTTTTGCATAATTTGAACCCAGTTAAGAAGGTCTTTGAATGTATTCCCATAAATAAAAGAGAATTATACTGTTATATTCTGCAAAGCGACAACCCGCGAACGAAAATCACAGAGATTCAACATCTAACTTTGCAATGGTTAGAGTTTCAGGACATGTCACCCTCTCCAGTGCATTTTTGAACAGAGATTTCAGCAGATGTTATCGATCAGAAAGACTTGTTCGAACTTAGCTCATCAGAGTTATGTGTCACCGACACAATACACCATGTCACCACCTCAGGAACATTTATTGCACATACAAGATATCGTTGTCTCCTGTCTGACTTAAAGCTGCTCAGTAAGATTTCTAAAGAATACTGTAAGAAGACATCATCTGGCAATAAAAAAGATATTAAGCATAACAGTTTCATTTGATCCACCAATCTAAGGGATCGTTTGCAGCCTGTGGGAATTTTCGGAAGTCAAACTTTGTATCAAAAGCAAATGCATTATCCCCTTCCGTTATACATATATTGCTAGAAAACTAATATGACAGAAAATTATTTTTTGTTTTTAGACCATAGACTAGTTTGCGAACAAAATCTTGTAACATCAGAAGATAAATAAAATATTGTTTTCATCACTCATTTTGCTTTATTTCAACAGTTTTACATTTATATCGGTTTCAAATTCGCTTCTTCGCAATTTCAGAGTTTTTAGGTACCATTCTATGCAAAAAACATGATATAATGTATTATATCTTGATTAAATAATGATCTTTACTCCTGACCTAAAATCTCACGCTGATCATCTTTGAAATTGCCTTTCACACTTAGCAGAACACGGACTTAAATCAATTGCAACAAAACAAAATTGTAATTACCTCAGTTGATTACTTAGAACGTCATTTCTTATTAATAGATTTTAAGCCTATGTATTCATAGGCCAATTTGATTAAGAAACGTCCGCTACTCAAAACTTTGAAGGATTTGCAAATTATTTTAGGAATCCTTAAATATTACCGCAAATTCCTTACTGGCATATCAATTCACTTATAAATGATGTCACGTTATCTCACGAAACGGAGAAATCCAAGCAGGAGCTCTAGCACTTTGCGATCATCAGACTACGAGGAAGTGCTTCGTTCTACAATTAAGGTTTTAGCAAAAGCTACTATAATAACACACCAGAATTTCAAACGACCTTTTTTTATTCATCACTGGTGTTATAAAATTTGCAAACAACGCCGCTTAATAATAAAAGATCAGTGAATTATGAAAGCCAAATCGGTTTTACTCGTGTAATCTGCTACCGGTATTAAATTATATACGGCATTTTTGATCCAGAAACATTTTTAAATCCAATACGCTGTATGCAATTTAATAATCATTATAGGCAGCAGCAGATTTGTTGTTTTCGAAAATTATGCTCTAATATTTAGCATTATGTTAAACGAAAATTAAAATTCCGCAAACTTACCTATCAGGATAAAACGTCAGCTTTAATGTTCTAACAAATGACAGTTCAACATTCTCCACATAAATGGCGAAAAAAGCATCTTTGCAGATGCGTTTCTAAAGCCAGATGTCTTAATACAATCTCCTCAGCTTTCAGCGTTTTTGGTCAACAGTATGACGTGCAATGAGTCCAACATTACGCAATATTCTTTAAATCAAGTTTGCGAGCTTGAAGTAAACACCAATCCCATTGTTTTTAACCAGTCGTCGAAAAACATAGCAAAACTACCGCCAGACGCAACGCACTGACGCGTTTCGACCTTCCATGATCATCATCAGAGTACGACGGCAAACTGACTATCGAGGATCAAACCGCATTGAATATATATGGAAATCAAATTTAGATATGCGGCTCTCATCTCTAGCATTCTCGCATACATTGAACTTGACTGGAAATGTCGGCTGCACAATTTCTATGCAGTCACATACATTAACTGTTTGCAGCTTTCGCCACATATACACATATAAGCAATACAATAAAACAATAATTGATTGCGCGGGTGGTGGTAACAATTCTTTAAATCAAGTTTAAAAACAATGGGATTGGTGTTTACTTCAAGCTCGCTAACTTGATTTAAAGAATTGTTACCACCACCCGCGCAGTCAATTATTGTTTTATTGTATTGCTTATATGTGTATATGTGGCGAAAGCTGCAAACAGTTAATGTTCGTGACTGCATAGAAATTGTGCAGCCGACATTTCCAGTCAAGTTCAATGTATGTGAGACTGCTAGAGGTGAGAGCCGCCTATCTAAATTTGATTTCCATATATATTGAATGCGGTTTGATCCTCGCTAGTCAGTTTGCCGTCGTACTCTGATGATGATCATGGAAGGTCGAAACGCGTCAGTGCGTTGCGGCTGGCGGTGGTTTTGTTATGTTGTTCGACGACTGGTTAAATACAATGGGATTGGTGTTTACTTCAAGCTCGCAAACTTGATTTAAAGAATTGTTACCACCACCCGCGCAATCAATTATTGTTTTATTACGCAATATCTCATAAAAATAGAAAAATAAGCCGATACACATGTTCCGAGATTGTTACCTCTCTGTTGGACAAAGTTTGTATTTAAACTCTGGGAGGGTTTGAGCGTTTTAAGCTTTACGAATACACAGCGCAACAAGTCATTTTACTTTGATAACTAACATTTTTCAATTTATGTAAGTTGCAACATTTATTTCGATAGGCATAGCTTGGTTTAAACCTTTTATCGAACTTCCTGATTTTTGCATTTCACAATCATTTACTTATGCATTTGTCATGGAAATCAAAAGCCCACAAATAAAACGCACACGGAAATGATCCAGTAGGACGTCTGGGCATTTGCCACTGCTCTGGTACTTCGAATTCCCAAAATGTTTGCCAATGAATGCATTTGATAACCGTTTTTAGAGCCGCATACAGTAATTGTTTACCTAGGCGCTTAACGTAACATTGCTCAACACCTAAACTGTGGCGTAATATTAATTATAGCACAAATTGCTATTTGAACTCATTATAAAGTTATTTTAAATTCTATTGGTAGTGAAAATTTTCATTGCAAAAATAATCTTTCCCGGTGAATACAATTTCAATTATTCTATGGATAATTTTCTTAACTGCGTCACCAACAATTTGTTCTCCGTTAAACAATTTAATTTTAATAAAATCCAGCAATCTGGATGGATCCATTCAACGATTTATGTGTGGACATTGACAGCTTTATCTTCAAGTTATTCAATTTATAAGTGTTCACCCTGCGGTAGTAAGTATAATTAAGCGCTCTTTTATCAGTCCTTAGAATTTCCCCAGCACGTATGCATTATATTTGTATTAAATTCCATTTTAGCGATTTTACCTCATATTTATAATATACCTTAAGTTTTATTGATACATAACCTAGTATCCACATGACTATCTCTTATCCAATGACGTCAGACAATCTACTTTAGAGAAATCCCCATCAGCTTTAACTTTACGAAATTTTAAATACTCGTATTTGGCAAAGCACTGCTTAATCAAATAATCCGAATAGGACATACAAGTACAGACGACAATCGAGAAACAGTCGACCCTTATTTCGGATGCATTAAATGATCGAAGACAAAACAGTTGCGTACTTGGTAATTGGGTTCAATCGGATCTTTGCGAAACTGATAGTGCAATTTGAAATCCCGCGAACCCAAATCGCGAAGATTCAACATATGAAGCTAGCACTCCGATAAAATTCAAGGGATATTCCAATGCTAGTCTTCAATAATGTTTTAAGCTTGGTGAAGTAGCCATTGAGCTTCCAATTTGTAAGTTAAAATATATGCCGAAGTTTAAACAAAATGCCAAAGCTCAGGGTGTTGTGTTGAACTTGAGCCTCGAAGAATTTGTGTGTAATTTCATATCTTAAACCTATATTCTTAGAGCGGTGTTAATAAATGTAATTCGAACTGTACACACTCAAAGCTGCTGCGAAATGGACCACAAAAGATATCGTGGCGTTACAATCACCATTAAGAACAGAAACTGCTGCTTACGATAATTTTTTTATGTGGATTTAAATTTAAAAGTTGCAAAATTTCATTCGGCTATTTAGCTGGATCACGTATGAAATATAGTTTATTATTTTGATTGATTCTGTTGTCTACCTTATTGTCTTCAAAAACAATCTTGCTTTAACGAAATGAATTAAAATAAAATGCAGCGATTTGTATCTGATTTTGATTTCTGTGAAGTACACTGACTTTGTTCTGGATTATGTTCAGCCATAAAGGAAAACTGGCACCCTGTTGAGAAATTCTACGAACAGCGAAAGTAATATCAACATGAGTAATAATCTTTTCGAGTTCATAGAACCAATCATTTAAAACATCCTAAATAAGGCTCGATGGTTTCTCGATTGTCGTCTGTACTTATATGTCCTATTCAGACTATTTGAATAAACAGTGCTTTGCCAACTACGAGTTTTTAAAATTTCGTAAAGTTAAAGCTGATATGGATTTCGCTAAAGTAGATAGGCTGACGTCATTTGATGAGAAATATACATGTGGATACTGGATTACTTTAAGTTCATGAACATTTATGTATCAATAAAACTTAAGGTATATTATAAAAATGAGGTAAAATCGCTAAAATGGAATTTAATACAAATATAATGCATACGTGCTGGGAAAAATCTAAGGACTGATAAAAGAGCGCTTAATTATACTTACTACCGCAGAGTGAACACTCATAAATTGAATAACTTGAAGATAAATCTGTCATTCTTCACACATAAAACGTTGACTAGGTCCATCCAGGGTAATATATTTTATTGAAATTAAATGGTTTAACGGAGAACAAATTGTTGGTGACGCAATTCAGAAAATTCTGCACAGAATCAAGGTAATTGTATTCACCGGGAAAGATTATTTTTGCAATGAAAATTTTCACTACCAATAGTGTAGATTTTAAAATAACTTTATGATGAGCTCATATAGTAATTTGTGCTATAATTAATATTGCGCCACAGTCTAGGTGTTGAGAAATGTTACGTTAAGCGCCTAGGTAAACAATTACTGTATACGTCCTTGAAAAGGACCGTCAGATGCATTCATTGACAAACACCGTGGGCATATGAAATTCCAGGGCAGTGGCAGATGTCGAGATATCCTACTGGAGCACTTCGTGTGCGTCCTATCTGTTGGTATGTGATCTTCATAATAAATGCATATATGCCAGTAGATTAGTTGGATCAGGATGTACCTATTGGTATTTTACGACCTTGGCGCATCTTTATGATGGTCTGCGGCAAAAGCAGGAATCTGAGAACCGTAGAAATCGAATTAATAGAGATTGTCTGGATGCGCAACAGCAATAGTCGGCGTCCTACTGGCCTAAATTGCATCCCATGAAACACAAGGTAATTCTAAATCGATTGAAAGAGAAAACTATAACTCAATCAGCAATTACCTCGTTATGAAAGCAATAATAAGCAACACACGCAAAGATAAAGCAATTAGTGGTTTTATCTCCAAAATGGGGTCAAAAGTACTTCTGCAGCTTAATGAGTAAATCTATCGAGCATGTTTGGTATATATTTTAAAATTGAATCTTAATATGATGAATTGTGACAAGGTGAAAAATGTCTAGGCAAGAATTTATTATTGAGAAACGTTAAAACTTAGAATGCGTTTGCCTGGAAATTTTATTATTTTGGTATTTGACACACTCTGCTTCAATGGTTGACACTAGAAACTATATGTTATAAGTTCGACAGTCGCATTAATATCCGGGCGAGAGATAGATTAAATGTATTTAAGAAATATTCTCTGTTTATTATAATCAAGGTTGCGGTCTTGATATAAACACCTGACCCATTAATTACTTACATATGTCAGTATAAACTAAGAATTGTATAGTGTAGAAAAGGCAATTCATCCAGTAGACCGGTTTCGTCCTTATTGGGAACTCATCAAGTACTGGCCAGAATTTGCCGCGGACAGGATACGAACCTGGGCACGTCTGCTTCGGAATCTGGTGCTCTAACCACTGAGCTATCCTGCCGCACACTACACTACACACAATTTTCAGTTATATACTAACTAATGTAACTTGGTTAGTCAATTTTTCCTTTAGGTGGAGCTCATATGGCATCCATTTAGACCCAAAGTTCCAACTAACCATGCCCAATCTGTCATTACTGAACAGACACCACATTACATGGGGAAATGGTATTGAAATGAACATTTATATAATTAAACGAACATTGGTTGCGCGGGTGGTGATAACAATTATTATATAATTATTAATTATATAAATGTTTATTTCAATACCATTTCCCCATGTAATGTGGTATCTGTTCAGTAATGACAGATTGGGCATGGTTAGTTGGAACTTTTGGGTCTAAATGGATGCCATATGAGCTCCACCTAAAGGAAAAATTGACTAACCAAGTTACATTAGTTAGTATATAACTGAAAATTGTGTGCAGTGTAGCGTGTGGCAGGATAGCTCAGTGGTTAGAGCACCAGATTCCGAAGCAGACGTGCCCAGGTTCGTATCCTGTCCGCGGCAAATTCTGGCCAGTACTTGATGAGTTCCCAATAAGGACGAAACCGGTCTACTGGATGAATTGGCTTTTCTACACTATACAATTCTTAGTTTATACTGACATATGTAAGTAATTAACGGGTCAGGTGTTTATATCAAGACCGCAACCTTGATTATAATAATTGTTATCACCACCCGCGCAAACAATGTTCGTTTAATTATATAAATGTTCATTTCAATACCACTTCCCCATGTAATGTGGTGTCTGTTCAGTAATGACAGATTAAGCATGGTTAGTTGGAACTTTGGGTCTAAATGGATGCCATATGAGCTCCACCTAAAGGAAAAATTGACTAACCAAGTTACATTAGTTAGTATATAACTGCAAATTGTGTGTAGTATAGTGTGCGGCAGGATAGCTCAGTAGTTAGAGCACCAGATTCCGAAGCAGACGTGCCCAGATTCGTATCCTGTCCGCGGCAAATTCTGGCCAGTACTTGATGAGTTCCCAATAAGGGCGAAACCGGTCTACTGGATGAATTGCCTTTTCTACACTATACAATTCTTAGTTTATACTGACATATGTAAGTAATTAATGGGTCAGGTGTTTATCAAGACCGCAACCTTGATTATAATAATTGTTATCACCACCCGCGCAACCAATGTTCGTTTAATTATATAAATATTCTCTGTTTGTTAGTAAGCAAAACTAATTTTTTGACCTGTGTACTGGTGAAGTAGACAAAGAGAAAACCCTCTCAATATCTGCATACACACTCGGTTGAATAAAGGGATACGGATCAGCGAACATGCGTGTCGCCAAATTGTTCTAATCGCAGCAGAAGTGAAGACAAAATGGTACTGTTGAACGTTACAAATTTGACTGAGAATGGCAAAGGCAAAGTCAGTAATAGCAAAACGTCTGGCCTTGAAATGTGTCTGCAATGGCACGTTGATCAAACTTTACAATGAAATTGTCGATGTGCAATTCGCTAATACGTGAAATATGTATTTCCTCTCTGGGAGGGTAATTTGAGACTGTTGAATTTGCAATGTGGTTTATGCTATCTATAGGAGCACTATCTGTGAAAAAATATCTGTTGGTGCTTATGATGGATGGCGAGAGGTTCTCCACTGAAATTGTATATATATGTATTTGGTACTCACATAATGGCGTTTAAAAATTTTGCATGCCTATATATATATATATATATATATATATATATATATATATATATATATATATATATATAATTGTGTACTTTCCAATAAATATTTACATATGCCTATATTTTTTATCATTATAAACTATAAATTGCATCAAGTAGCAAAGAAAAATCATCAAGAAGTATATGTCATAGGTGCCGCAGTTAATAAAGTCCCTGAATCTGAAGCAAGTGTGCAGCGGTTCAAGTCCCGTTTGCAGAAAATTCTCAGCAGTACTTGAAGAAATCACAATAAGGACGAGACCTGTTTAATGGATGAATTTTCCTTCTTACCTGCTGTAATGTTTAGTTCCATTTACAAAACACTTATAATATATATATATATATATATATATATATATATATATATTTGTTTTCTTACTGTAAAATAAATTTGATTACTGTGCTTTAGACAGTGCTGACACTAAACCATCGGTATCATTTTAAGGGAAATGTATAATAGAGATAACAAAGCGGCTCAAAATAAATGATAAATTTAAAAAGCGCAATTCACAAAGAAAACAACTAAAAAATTAAGAACGTGTTTTACCTGAACTCTTTGAAGAAAAATGCTGATCGCGATTGCCTCTTTTCGCTTGATTTGTACTTATTGACAAATAAAAAGAAAAATATATGTTAGTTTAAAGAAAGGAGAATAGAATTCATACAACATAGCATAAAAAGAATTAAAAACGAAATAATATTTAAATACAATTTGCTGGCTAAACATATTTCGACCTTTGCACAAGGATAACATAAATGTACCGGCACATTTTGATTCTCTGCAGACATCGACAAGAAGCCAAATGACAAAGATCGAACTATTGTGCATATTTTTAAGAGATGATTGCCCTGGGCATTAGTGGTTCAACTTTGTTAATAGAGCATCTTTCGCGTTGAACTTAATTGTTGACAACATCAGAATTCTTTAAATCAAGTTTGCGAGCTTGAATTAAACACTAATCCCATTGTATTTAACCAGTCGTCGAACAACTTAGCAAAACTACCGCCAGTCGCACGCACTAACGCGTTTGAACCTTCCATGATCATCATCGACGGCAAACTGACTAGCGAGGATCGAACCGCAATGAATATACAAGGAAAGCAAATTAGGTATGTGGCTCTTACTTCTAGTAGTCTTGCATACGTTGTAGTTGACTGGAAATGTCTGCTGCATAATTTCTATGCCGTTAATTTTCGTGACTTGAGATAATTGGACGGAACCCTTTCCTATACGAATGGGTAAACGTACTGTAGTAGAGTTAACCTCATATAAAGTCCTCGACAATGCGCTGTCCTTTGAATCTTGACTAACTAACCTGTCGATTTTTGAAAAGTAGCCACAAACCGTTGATAATTTATATTGAAATGACACAAAACTGATGCAGTGCAAATACTCTGCAGACCAAGTTGATTTGTGGTAAACTGTTCTATTTAGTTTACCATTAGTTTCTATTTTTAATAGTACATCTAAGAAAGGCAAATAAATAATGAGATTATACTTTCCGTTCATGCTGGCTTTGGTTTATCCTTCTGGTCACAACTGAATTAATTTGTTACTAGGTTCGCAACACCTAATACATACTTGCATATATATTAGTTCTCCGCAATAAACAGTATTTAAATAATAAACTTGCCCGTGCTCTGACGTGAAACGGATATTCTTTTTTGAATGACAATACAAAATTCATGCGTCTAGACGATAAATCAAATGAAATAGACAAAGTGGAGCGCAAAGTAATAAATGAAATTAAGATGTTGACAGATGCCGGTTTAATTGATGAGGACATTGCACAAAATCACAAGCCATTTGGACGATCTACACGAAAAATTTACGGATTGCCAACACAGACAAAAAATCTTGTCCTATGAGGCCAATATTATCAATTGTTAATTACCCGTTTCATGCATTGGTTAAATTGTTAGTACTTTTACTGGAACCATTGCGCAAACTTGATTTAAAGAATTCTGATGTTGTCAACAATTAAGTTCAACGCGAAAGATGCTCTATTAACAAAGTTGAACCACTAATGCCCAGGGCAATCATCTCTTAAAACATGCACAATAAATCGATCTGTCATTTGGCTTCTTGTCGATGTCTGCAGAGAATCAAATGTGCTGGCATATTTATACATCCTTGCAAAAGTCAAATATGCTTAGCCAGCAAATTAGATAAATATTATTTCGTTTTAATTTCTTATGCTATGTCGGGCGAATTCTATTCTCCTTTCTTTAAACTAACATATGTTTTTCTTTTTATTTGTCAATAAGTACAAATCAAGCTAAAAGAGGCAATCGCGATCAGCATTTTTCTTCAAAGAGTTCAGGTAAAACATGTTCTTAATTTTTTAGTTGTTTTCTATGTGAATTGCGCTTTTTAAATTTATCATTTATATATTTGCCTTTCTTAGATGTACTATTAAAAATAGAAACTAATGGTAAACTAAATAGAACAGTTTACCACAAATCAACTTGGTCTGCAGAGTATTTGCACTGCATCAGTTTTGTGTCATTTCAATATAAATTATCAACGGTTTGTGGCTACTTTTAAAAAATCGACAGGTTAGTTAGTCAAGATTCAAAAGACAGCGCATTGTCGAGGACTTTATATGAGGTTAACTCTACTACAGTACGTTTACCCATTCGTATAGGAAAGGGTTCCGTCCAATTATCTCAAGTCACGAAAATTAACGGCATAGAAATTATGCAGCCGACATTTCCAGTCAACTACAACGTATGCAAGACTACTAGAGGTGAGAGCGGGCATATCTGAATTTGCTTTCCATGTATATTCAATGCGGTTTGATCCTCGCTAGTCAGTTTGCCGTCGATGATGATCATGGAAGGTTCAAACGCGTTAGTGCGTGCGACTGGCGGTAGTTTTGCTAAGTTGTTCGACGACTAGTTAAATACAATGGGTTTAGTGTTTAATTCAAGCTCGCAAACTTGATTTAAAGAATTCTGATGTTGTCAACAATTAAGTTCAACGCGAAAGATGCTCTATTAACAAAGTTGAACCACTAATGCCCAGGGCAATCATCTCTTAAAAATATGCACAATAAATCGATCTTTGTCATTTGGCTTCTTGTCGATGTCTGCAGAGAATCAAAATGTGCCGGTACATTTATGTTATCCTTGTGCAAAGGTCGAAATATGTTTAGCCAGCAAATTGTATTTAAATATTATTTCGTTTTTAATTCTTTTTATGCTATGTTGTATGAATTCTATTCTCCTTTCTTTAAACTAACATATATTTTTCTTTTTATTTGTCAATAAGTACAAATCAAGCGAAAAGAGGCAATCGCGATCAGCATTTTTCTTCAAAGAGTTCAGGTAAAACATGTTCTTAATTTTTTAGTTGTTTTCTATGTGAATTGCGCTTTTTAAATTAATCATTTATTTTGCTCCGCTTTGTTATCTCTATTATACATTTCCCTTAAAATGATACCGATGGTTTAGTGTCAGCACTGTCTAAAGCACAGTAATCAAATTTATTTTACAGTAAGAAAACAAATATATATATATATATATATATATATATATATATATATTAGAAGTGTTTTGTAAATAGAACTAAACATTACAGCAGGTAAGAAGGAAAAATTCATCTATTAAACAGGTCTCTGTCCTATTGTGATTTCTTCAAGTACTGTCGAGAATTTTCTGCAATGGGACTAGAACCATGTACACTTGATTCACATTCTGGACTTCTACTAACTGCGGCACCTATGACATATACTACAGGCAATTTGAAGTGATACACTAACATATGTTTATGGATGGCCTTTCATCAGAGGCAACCAATATGGAATTTCTTAATACATACAGTCAAAATCCTGCCATTGTTCGAACTTCAAATATAAATCGCTTCTAAATAGGTTAAAGTAGGAGAAAAGGCTAACCAGAAAAATAAGTTAGTGTATAACTTAAAATTGCGTGTGGTATTTGGCATGATTGTCGCAGAGGATTGAGTCTTAGACTTTAAAGAAAACGAGCTCCATTTCGAGTCCCGTTCGCGCCAAATTCCGTACAGTACTTGAAAGGTTTCACATAAGGACGAAACCGGTCTTCTTGATGATTTTTCTTTGTTACTTGATGCAATTTATAGTTTGCAATGATTAAAATATAGGCATATAAAAATACTTATTACAATTATATATATATATATATATATATATATATATATATTGTAACGACACAAATCAATCGCCGACATATTGCGTAAATTAAATTCAAATTTATTTACGTTGCACCAATGAGAAAAAAGCGAAATTGCCGTTTAACCAGTTTAACCACGTTTAACCAATAGTGTGCAAGTAGACATATTGCATGCTATTTAAGCACGGTAATTTACCATGCAAGTCAGTTGTGGCATTTGCCTTCTACCTGCTTCACGCGTGTGCGTTCTGTCGGCTGTCAATACGTGTGCGCTCTGTCGGCTGTCAATACCTACTCATCTTGATGCGGGATACCGGAGAGACGAGCCAATTGAGTGCAGGACCTGCAGGACACCATACACAACGCGATCACAGCTCAACCACGGGAGCAAAAACTCAACCAGAGTCCACCCAAGGCTCTAGGACATCTTCAACTCTGAAGACTTCAAGCGAACGTATTACCCGGCCCTCTTAAGGGCCCCCATTATCAGTAACTAATCTCTATTCAGAGCACCTTAACCGAGTTTGTAACGTCGTACGGCATTTACTTGAAGCCGGGGCGTTTACAAAATTGGCGACCGCGCCAGGATATTGATTATTTATCTGATTTTTTTTTTTGGGTATAAATAAATTGACTTTCTTCTTCATTTGTTTGGGATAAATCGACTAACATTTGCGTTTTCTTTACCCTGATCCTGTTTTTTCTGGGAATTTTGTTGGGTATATATTCGTGAATTTGTGGTGTGAGCATAATAATAATTCATTGGCACTAAAGGCCAGCGGGGCCTCTGTTCGTCTTCCCTAAAGGAAAATTTCAAATTTTGGAAGCAGTGTGTTATTCTTGCTGTTTCAAAATAATAATTCATTGGCACTAAAGGCCAACGGGCCTCTGTTCGTCTTCCCTACAGGACAATTTCAATTTTTGGAAGGAGTGACGCTGTTCTGTGTTGAAATAATAATACATTGTCATCAAAGGCCAACGGGGCCTCTATTCGGCTTCCCTAAAGGAAAATTTCAAATTTTGGAAGCAGTGTGTTATTCTTGCTGTTGAAAATAATAATTCATTGGCAACGGGCCCTTGTTTGTCTTCCCTACGGGACAATTTCAATTTTTGGAAGGAGTGACGCTGTTCTGTGTTGAAATAATAATACATTGTCATCAAAGGCCATCGGGGCCTCTGTTCGTTTTTTCCTTTTGTACTGGACAATATCAAGCAACAGTGGAAGCTGTTTGTGGGTAAGCGTTTCGATATATATTTATACATTTATATATACATTTTCATATTGCTTATAAATTTATGCTTTTAAGATCCTGTAAGATTGTTAAAATGTCAGGTCCAATTTTAGATATTGATGTTCCTGTTTGGGATGGAGATAGTGAGTTATTTTTTATGCGCGTAGACTCCGCTTTCTCCCCGTTTCCTGATTATGACAGTCATCAAAAACTGTCAAAGGTTTTTTGCTAAACTACCTTCTGAATTGCAGCGACGGATTTATCCTAAGCTTGAGGCCATTAGGAAGCTACCTAATCCCATTTTGGGCCTACAAAACGAGGTAGAATCCTTGCTTGGACCCACTGAAACTGAGCAGATAATAAACAAATATGCGCAGTTAGATATGCCAAATCTTGGCCCCATAGAAATACTGAGGAAATTACGGAAACGTTGGTATAAAACCAACATTTCTGACCATGAGGCTAAGGTTGTTTTTATTAACAATCTTCCCCAAACATTAAAACTCTTTGCCAGACAGCTCCCCAACACTCTCTATAGATGACTTATCTGAGAGATGTGAGTTAGAATATAGGGTTTTGGAACCCAAAGTGAATCCATCATCCTTTTCTTCACCCCGCAAGATGATAGAATCTCCTCCTTAGAGAGAACAGTGGCGAACATGGCCAAAGTTCTAGAAGGATTGGCCATTACCAAATCGGAGATAAATCATGTGAATGCTCGACCAAAATTCGTTTCCAAGTCAAATTATAATGGTAGGCGGCGATCGAGATCTCCGCAATCATTTAATAAATATGCTCCAAAGAACTGGTGTTATAACCACCAGAAGTTTTTTATGCTTGCCAAGTTTGTCTTTGTCGTTCCGAAGAATTTCCGAATGAGTGTCAATTTCCACAGCTGACGGAGAGGACAACAGACCGCAGGCACAAGGGTGCATCAGTATCGGGAAACGTCTGGCGCAGGAAGTAGAAGACCGTACTTTCTGCACATCAACGGCATCAACGGCGCTACAGGGAAGAAGCCAACTACAATCCGACATCCCTGTCGACTCTTTTCGTCCACGCCAAATTTTTCACATAGAGAACCAAACAGACAATGCCGGTCGCAATCACCAGCCTACTTGTTTGCATGACCCGGCCAAACAGCCAAACGAACTTCTGCACCTTCTTGATTTCAAAACTGGCGAAGAGTACATCGTAGACACAGGTGCGGCAGTCTCAGTTCTCAAAGGTGATTCAATGGCCGAGATGTCGCTAGGCGTTCTTCTCGCAACAGCTACAGGCGAGCCCATACCAACTTATGGCTGCCAATACCGCACACTCAACATAGGTCTACGACGTGAATTTTCCCACAACTTCATCATTGCCAAGGTCTCACATAATATAATAGGCCTTGATTTCCTTCTAAAATTTTGGCTCATTGTTGATCTTGCCAATCAAAAGATCATCGACCCCTCCACCGGACTTGAACAAAGCTTTTGGACACTTGCCTCCGAGCGTTTGGAGTTACAGGTCATTCAGCCAACCCCAGTGCATCATTCAGCAGAGATATCAGCAGCTCTTCGAAAATACAAATCGCTTTTCGATCTTAACAAATCCGATCTGCGAGTCTCCAACACGATGCATCATATCGTCACAGAAGGACAACCTATTGCACTCAAGAAGCGACCACTGGCTCCTGCTAAGCTGAAAGCTGCCCAAGAAGAATTCTCAAGGCTTTTGGAAGAGGGAATCATCAGACCATCGAAAAGTTCATGGACGTCACCACTGCACTTAGTCTCAAAATCAAACGGATCGTACAGAGCCTGTGGAGACCACCGTAAGCTAAATTCAGTGACAAAATCTGATGCATATCCTATTCCAAATATCAACACATTACTTGAAAACTCAACGGCAGCAATTTCTTCTCAGTGATTGACCTCAGACAAGCGTACCATCACATACCGGTAGCACTAGAGGATATCGAGAAAACTGCAGTCATCACTCCATTTGGCCTTTTTGAATATCTTTACATGCCCTTTTGACTTAAGTGTGCTACTCAGACATTTCAAAGATTCATAGACAACATACTTCGCGACGACTCTGTTTATTGTATGTCATATCTAGATGACATTATGGTATTCAGTCCAGATCTAGAATCTCATGCGAAACATCTATGAAATGTCCTCTCACGCTTATCCAACCACGGACTCAAGATCAACTGTGACAAGACGCAGATTGTAACTTCATCCGTCGATTTCTTAGGGCATCGTATCACGGCCCAAGGTATTCAACCGTTGCCGTCAAAGACGAATTCAATCAAGAATATCAAGTCACTAAGGACTTTGAGCGATTTGCAGAAAATCCTGGGAGTACTAAACTATTATCGCAAGTTCCCTCCAGGCCTTTCAAAACAACTTTTTCCTTTGTGCAGGCACCTGCGGAACCGAAAAGGACTTAGCAAGAATTCCATCATTGCTTGGTCATCCGAAGACGAAGAATTACTTCGACTTGCCATCAACTCGTTAGCAAATGCCACAATGCTAACGCATCCAGATTTCGAAAAGCCATTTCTACTCACGTCAGATGCTTCTGAATTTGCTATTGGAGCCACTTTGAACAAGAGATCGACGGAGTTCGGAAGCCTATCAGTTTCTACTCGCGTACTCTCCAACCAGTAGAAACGAGGTACGACACTTTCGGCCGGGAACTTTTCGCCATCCACGACGCAGTGCGCCATTTTATCAGCATCATTGGCAGTAGCAGATTTGTTGTTTTCACAGATCATGCACCACTAGTTAGCGCACTTCGAAACGCAACTTCATCTATCGCCACGTAACCCGCCAGAGTGGAAAGACAGCTTTCTCGTCTAAGCGAATGGCAATTTGACGTCTTTCACGTCAAGGGCAAACAGAACTTCATCGCAGATGCCCTGTCCAGGCCAGACGTCTCTCTACAACCACCTTCGCCGTCACTATTCACTGTCAACTCCGTGGCACTCAGTGAACCTGCACTAACGCCAACTCTCCTGCGAACTGAACAACGCGGTGACATTCACATTCAAAGATCAATAGCCCGTCACCCAACCAAGTTCATATGCCGTCTGTGGGAAGGCTTACCAATTGTTTACTTCACGGGTACGCAGCCCAACAAGCCAGTTCTGCCGACCAGCCTTCAGAGGAAGGTTTTCGATTCAATTCACTCAATTTCTCACCCAGGAAGCCAAGCGACTGTCCGACTTTTTACAGATCGTTTCTGGGGTCACAGACTTAGGCAGAATGTTAAACGATGGGTCTCAGAGTGTGCTATTTGTCAGAAAACAAGATCACACGACACACTCGTTCTAAGTTGCAACATTTTCGGTCTACTTCTCGCCTAGCCATCGTCCACATCGAAATAGTTCATCTGACAAAGGTTCAAGGTTTCAGCTACCTTCTAACTATGATCGATAGATTTACACGGTGGCCTGCGGCATTACCTCTTGGCACCATTTCTGCAGACGAAGTAACTAACGGTTTTATCTCTGCATGGATATCCAATTACGGTGTTCCCAATGAGGTCATCACGGACAGAGGCACTTGCTTCTCATCTGATCGTTTCAAAACCACCTTGCGGTACATGGGATGCATCTTACGCCAGACGACTGCCTACCATCCCCAAGCTAATGGCATGGTAGAGAGAATGCATAGGGAACTCAAAGCAGCTTTAGTATCCTCGTCCATTAATGGCAACTGGGTCGATGCACTACCTTTAGTTCTGCTTGCCATGCGTTCCCGTACTCGTGAATCCATTAAAACTTCTGCGTCACAACTCTTGTATGGCATGGATCTACGCCTGCCTAGTCAGCTCCTACGTCTACTACCGGCACAAGATGACCCACAAGACGAAGCTACCCGCCTTCGACTTCATTTCTGTAACATGTCCGAACAGCAGCCGAGACACACGCCTCGTCCAGTCTTCGTTCACCCACAGCTCCACAGCTGCAAGAGAGTACTCGTTCGCAACAATAATGCTGTTGCACCACTACAACCCAAGTATCGCGGTCCTTACCCGATTTTACTCAGACAGCCAAAATACTTCATCATTATGCAAGGCGCTACACCGTCATCAGTAAGCATAGACAGGTTGAAACCGTTTATCGAACCACCTGATCCTGAGAGCGTTCAACCTTCTACACACGTCTCAGGCTCCGTCTGCCCACAATCTCAACCTGCTTTGTATAACGCGAAATTAATTTTTTTTAAACATTAACATTTAACTATAAAATTTTTTTTAAAACTTTACGTTAATTTTTAGTAATTGTCTCACGTGGCATAACCACCTGTTCTTAGCTAACAATTGTGTAGCATTTTTGAACAGTTCTTTGGTATTATGCCATCTCTGAGGCAATGTTCGTGTACATATTTTTATGCAATTACCTTTGATTTTAATGTATATATTTTTACATTATAATGTATTTCTCACCCATGACATTACACTGCCTATTTTGGTATGACCAGCTACTTAGAGCTAACGCTTTCGTGTAGCAACACTAAGTAGTGATCAGCTTCATATCATGGTACAGGCCACTTTCAATGCATATCTCAACTTTATCTATTTCACAAAGACCACTCTACAAAGGCCATGACCACAACGTCGAGCACTTTAGCTCCTTTGGTCGTATACAAACACATTGACAACGATCCAACCTGCTTAGGTTTTTATCTTAAACCTGGCAAATTCAGAGGCGATTTACCTCGAAATCTTCACGCTGCGGCTCCAAAAACTTACACTGCTCTATATTGCCTCACGTGCTATGACCGTCCACTAGAGCTAACAATTTGTGTAGCAATTCCTAGTGGTTACCTGGCATCATATCATTGTTGAAGCAACTAACAAGCATATTTAAGCCCAGCACTTATGGTTCATCATATTTTTGCTTAACTTGGTTCGAACTCTGTCATGCATTTCTTATCTAGCCTCGCAGAGAGGAATATTTTTTTCTTTTTTTTCAAGAGAGGAAAGCGTTGTAACGACACAAATCAATCGCCGACATATTGCGTAAATTAAATTCAAATTTATTTACGTTGGACCAATGAGAAAAAGCAAATTGCCGTTTAACCACGTTTAACCACGTTTAACCAATAGTATGCAAGTACACATATTGCATGCTATTTAAGCACGGTAATTTACCATGTAAGTCGGTTGTGTCATTTGCCTGCTACCTGCTTCACGCGTGTGCGTTCTGTCGGCTGTCAATACGTGTGCGCTCTGTCGGCTGTCAATACCTACTCATCTTGATGGGGGATACCGGAGAGACGAGCCAATTGAGTGCAGGACCTGCAGGACACCATACACAACGCGATCACAGCTCAACCACGGGAGCAAAAACTTAACCAGAGTCCACCCAAGGCTCTAGGACATCTTCAACTCTGAACACTTCAAGCGAACGTATTACCCGGCCCTCTTAAGGACCCCCATATCAGTAACTAATCTCTATTCAGAGCACCTTAACCGAGTTTGTAACGTCGTACGGCATTTACTTGAAGCCGGGGCGTTTACAATATATATATATAGGCATGCAAAATTTTTAAACGCCATTATGTTAGTACCAAATACATATATTAGTAAAATCAACTAATCCAGTGGGCAGGTTGTTTCTTTATTTTACCTTACTTAGCAGTAGCTAGAACTGTCTTGGCCGGAAATAAAACCTGAATTCGTTTTGCTTAGAGTCCTGCACTTCCTACAAATTTCATTTTTATATCGAATTTTGTCTTTTGATTAGTCTTCTCTTTAGAAAAATCCTTTTGTGTATAGTTTGGGACTTGAAGTTCCCACTAAGCAGGTCATAATTTTCATTATGAGATAGGCGCCAGACCACCTGGAGTTGCGATATTAAATATATATATATATATATGTATGTAATAGAGAAAAAAATTATTTGTCAGCACATGCCGCAATGCCCTTGGCTGTTAAGATATTCAAATGTGAGTTGACATTGCGAGTATATTCAATGGAATAACTAACTATGCAACCATTATGATATTGCTAAGATGAAAAGCCGAGTGGTGAGGGGACACCACTTGTACCAAATTCCCAAGAAACTCCATGAAATGTTATTGGAGCCGGCTTATCCTCCAAAAGGAGTCAGCCGCAGTAAACAGCAAACATAATAAGATGAAAAAGGCACATTAGACTATAACAGACAAAAAAATAATAAAAACGCAGGGGCTTTGCCTTCCATATAAGGCATAAGTTTCACTCTGCAAGCTACAGACTAATAGCAATGATGGAAATATTTTCCACACAGATGCTTGTGCAAAGAATGTGACGAATCCGAAAACATTGTGCAAGTGCGGCACAGTCATGAAAAATTTATAAGCCAAGGAAAATCAAATCGGTCATGAATAAGAACAGAACACCTCCCAAATTACCAATTCGCCACTTTAAAAGCTGTAATTTTGGTTAACTGGAGAGTAGCGAGAAGGATTGCTCTTATACTGTCTTGAAACACTTACATCGCAGCGTTTGGCTGAGTCGTAAGCTCGACATTTTGACAACTCTTTCTTATATGCATGATTATTTTAGTTAGCTGGCAAAGTTGGAGGACGGACAGCACATGCACAGGTATCCATAACAGACTTCCACACATTTGTAATTTGGAGCGCACAAAAGTTTACACGTTAGGAGGCCGCTGCCTGGAACATTAATTTACTTCTATTATGCTGACTAATGGACTGCATCTAAGTCCATTGTTTTTAACTTTGTAGCAGCCACGGTGTTCTCTTGCGTTCTGGATGGCGAACGACGATAGATGTCTTACGTGAAAGCGACTATACTAAGTTTCGTTACATTTATCCGCGTTGTTTACGTTACTCAGGTGTGCGGCTAGATGCCACCATTGGTGCTAAAAAATAGCGTTCACAGACTTATTAAAGCTAAAATCATCATGGAGGTGTGTGATGTTATTGTCATTGCTAATTGTAGTCAACATTCACCTGCCTTTAACACCGTTTCGCAGTCTGCCTTGCATATTAATGAAGTATTTTGGTTGTCTGAGTAAAATCGGGTAAGGACCGTGATACTTTGGTTGTAGTGGTGCAACAGCATTATTGTTGCGAACGAGTACTCTCTTGCAGCTGTGGAGCTGTGGGTGAACGAAGACTGGACGAGGCGTGTGTCTCGGCTGCTGTTCGGACATGTTACCGAAATGAAGTCGAAGGCGGGTAGCTTCGTCTTGTGGGTCATCTTGTGCCGGTAGTAGACGTGGGAGCTGACTAGGCAGGCGTAGATCCATGCCATACAAGAGTTGTGACGCAGACGTTTTAATGGATTCACGAGTACGGGAACGCATGGCCAGCAGAACTAAAGGTAGTGCATCGACCCAGTTGCCATTAATGGACGAGGATGCTAAAGCAGCTTTGAGTTCCCTATGCATTCTCTCTACCATGCCATTAGCTTGGGGATGGTAGGCAGTCGTCTGGCGTAAGATGCATCCCATGTACCGCAAGGTGGTTTTGAAACGATCAGATGAGAAGCAAGTGCCTCTGTCCGTGATGACCTCATTGGGAACACCATAATTGGATATCCATGCAGAGATAAAACCGTTAGTTACTTCGTCTGCAGAAATGGTGCCAAGAGGTAATGCCGCAGGCCACCGTGTAAATCTATCGATCATAGTTAGAAGGTAGCTGAAACCTTGAACCTTTGTCAGATGAACTATGTCGATGTGGACGATGGCTAGGCGAGAAGTAGATCGAAAATGTTGCAACTTAGAACGAGTGTGTCGTGTGATCTTGTTTTTCTGACAAATTGCACACTCTGAGACCCATCGTTTAACATTCTGCCTAAGTCTGTGACCCCAGAAACGATCTGTAAGAAGTCGGACAGTCGCTTGGCTTCCTGGGTGAGAAATTGAGTGAATTGAATCGAAAACTTTTCTCTGAAGGCTGGTCGGCAGAACTGGCTTGTTGGGCTGCGTACCCGTGAAGTAAACAATTGGTAAGCCTTCCCACAGACGGCATATGAACTTGGTTGGGTGACGGGCTATTGATCTTTGAATGTGAATGTCACCGCGTTGTTCAGTTCGCAGGAGAGTTGGCGTTAGTGCAGGTTCACTGAGTGCCACGGAGTTGACAGTGAATGGTGACGGCGAAGGTGGTTGTAGAGAGACGTCTGGCCTGGACAGGGCATCTGCAATGAAGTTCTGTTTGCCCTTGACGTGAAAGACGTCAAATTGCCATTCGCTTAGACGAGAAAGCTGTCTTTCCACTCTGGCAGGGTACTTGGCGATAGATGAAGTTGCGTTTCGAAGTGCGCTAACTAGTGGTGCATGATCTGTGAAAACAACAAATCTGCTACTGCCAATGATGCTGATAAAATGGCGCACTGCGTCGTGGATGGCGAGAAGTTCTCGGCCGAAAGTGTCGTACCTCGTTTCTACTGGTTGGAGAGTACGCGAGTAGAAACTGATAGGCTTCCGAACTCCGTCGATCTCTTGTTCCAAAGTGGCTCCAATAGCGAATTCAGAAGCATCTGTCGTGAGTAGAAATGGCTTTTCGAAATCTGGATGCGTTAGCATTGTGGCATTTGCTAACGAGTTGATGGCAAGTCGAAGTAATTCCTCGTCTTCGGATGACCAAGCAATGATGGAATTCTTGCTAAGTCCTTTTCGGTTCCGCAGGTGCCTGCACAAAGGATAAAGTTGTTTTGAAAGGCCCGGAAGGAACTTGCGATAATAGTTTAGTACTCCCAGGATTTTCTGCAAATCGCTCACAGTCCTTGGTGACTTGATATTCTTGATTGAATTCGTCTTTGACGGCAACGGTTGAATACCTTGGGCCGTGATACGATGCCCTAAGAAGTCGACGGATGAAGTTGCAATCTGCGTCTTGTCACAGTTGATCTTGAGTCCGTGGTTGGATAAGCGTGAGAGGACATTTCGTAGATGTTTCGCATGAGATTCTAGATCTGGACTGAATACCATAATGTCATCGAGATATGACATACAATAAGCAGAGTCGTCGCGAAGTATGTTGTCTATGAAACTTTGAAATGTCTGAGTAGCCCACTTAGCACACTTGAGTCCAAAAGGCATGTAAAGATATTCAAAAAGGCCAAATGGAGTGATGACTGCAGTTTTCTCGATATCCTCTGGTGCTACCGGTATGTGATGGTACGCTTGTCTGAGGTCAATCACTGAGAAGAAATTGCTGCCGTTGAGTTTTTCAAGTAAAGTGTTGATATTTGGAATAGGATATGCATCAGATTTTGTCACTGAATTTAGCTTACGGTAGTCTCCACAGGCTCTGTACGATCCGTTTGATTTAGACTAGATGATTCCCTCTTCCAAAAGCCTTGAGAATTCTTCTTGGGCAGCTTTCAGCTTAGCAGGAGCCAGTGGTCGCTTCTTGAGTGCAATAGGTTGTCCTTCTGTGATGATATGATGCATCGTGTTGGAGACTCGTAGCTCTGACTTGTTAAGATCGAAGAGCGATTTGTATTTTCGAAGAGCTGCTGATATCTCTGCTGAATGATGCACTGGGGTTGGCTGAATGACCTGTAACTCCAAACGCTCGGAGGCAAGTGTCCAAAAGCTTTGTTCAAGTCCGGTGGAGAGGTCGATGATCTTTTGATTGGCAAGATCAACAATAAGCCGAAATTTCAGAAGGAAATCAAGGCCTATTATATTATGTGAGACCTTGGCAATGATGAAGTTGTGGGAAAATTCACGTCGTAGACCTATGTTGAGTGTGCGGTATTGGCAGCCATAAGTTGGTATGGGCTCGCCTATAGCTGTTGCGAGAAGAACGCCTAGCGACATCTCGGCCATTGAATCACCTTTGAGAACTGAGACTGCCGCACCTGTGTCTACGATGAGAACTCTTCGCCAGTTTTGAAATCAAGAAGGTGCAGAAGTTCGTTGGGCTGTTTGGCCGGGTCATGCAAACAAGTAGGCTGGTGATTGCGACCGGCATTGTCTGTTTGGTTCTCTATGTGAAAAATTCGGCGTGGACGAAAAGAGTCGACAGGGATGTCGGATTGTAGTTGGCTTCTTCCCTGTAGCGCCGTTGATGCCGTTGATGTGCAGAAAGTACGGTCTTCTACTTCCTGCGCCAGACGTTTCCCGATACTGATGCACCCTTGTGCCTGCGGTCTGTTGTCCTCTCCGTCAGCTGTGGAAATTGACACTCATTCGGAAATTCTCGGAACGACAAAGACAAACTTGGCAAGCGTAAAAAAAATTCTGGTGGTTATAACACCAGTTCTTTGGAGCATATTTATTAAAGGATTGCGGAGATCTCGATCGCCGCCTATCATTATAATTTGACTTGGAAACGAATTTTGGTCGAGCATTCACTTGATTTATCTCGGATTTGGTAATGGCCAATCCTTCTAGAACTTTGGCCATGTTCGCCACTGTCCTCTCTAAAGAGGAGAGTCTATCATCTTGCGGGGGTGAAGAAAAGGATGATGGATTCACTTTGGGTTCCAAAACCCTATATTCTAACTCACATCTCTCAGATAAGTCATCTATAGAGAGAGTGTTGGGGAGCTGTCTGGCAAAGAGTTTTAATGTTTGGGGAAGATTGTTAATAAAAGCAACCTTAGCCTCATGGTCAGAAATGTTGGTTTTATACCAACGTTTCCGTAATTCCCTCAGTATTTCGATGGGGCCAAGATTTGGCATATCTAACTGCGCATATTTGTTTATTATCTGCTCAGTTTCCGTGGGTCCAAGCAAGGATTCTACCTCGTTTTGTAGGCCCAAAATGGGATTAGGTAGCTTCCTAATGGCCTCAAGCTTAGGATAAATCCGTCGCTGCAATTCAGAAGGTAGTTTAGCAAAAACCTTCGACAGTTTTTGATGACTGTCATAATCAGGAAACGGGGAGAAAGCGGAGTCTACGCGCATAAAGAATAGCTCACTATCTCCATCCCAAACAGGAACATCAATATCTAAAATTGGACCTGACATTTTAACAATCTTACGGGATCTTAAAAGCATAAATTTATAAGCAATATGAAAATATATAAATATACTTTAACGAAACGCTTACCCACAAACAGCTTCCACAGTTGAATGAGCGCAGAACAAAAAAGTCACTGTTTCCAAAAATCCGCAATTGAGCCTGTCGAGTACGTACGGTGCCGTTTCGTACGTAGGAAAGATGAACAGAGGCCCCGTTGGCCTTTGATGCCAATGTATTATTATTTATAATTATCCCCCAAAAAAATTCAACACAAATCCACGAATAGATATACCCAACAAAATTCCCAGAAGACCACGATCACGGTAGAGAAAACGCAAATGTTAATCGATTTATATCCACAAAAATCAGAACAATAATCAATATCCTGGCGCGGTCGCCAATTTTGTAAACGCCCCGGCTTCAAGTAAATGCCGTACGACGTTACAAACTCGGTTAAGGTGCTCTGAATAGAGATTTGTTACTGATAGGAGGCCCTTAAGAGGGTCTGGTAATGCGTTCTCCTGAAGTGCTCAGAGTGTGAAGATGTCCTAGAGCCTTGGGTGGACTCTGGTTGAGTTGTCGCTCCCGTGGTTGAGCTGTAATCACCGATGTGGATAACGTCCTTCAGGTTCTGCAATTAATTGGCTCGTCTCGCTGGTTATACCGCAACAAGATGAGTCACGAATGTAGCCAATTGTTGGTGAAACTATCAAATCACCAGCGTAGGTATTGACAGCCGACAGAACGCACACGCGTGACGTAAGGTAGAATGCAATTGCCACACTTGACTTGCATGGTAAATTGCCGTGCTTAAATAGCATGCCATGCCTACTTGCACACTATTGGTTAAACGGCAAGTTTTGCTTTTTTTCTCATTGGTACAACGTAAATAAAATGGAATTTAATTTACGCAATATGTCGGCCATTAATTTGTGTCGTTACACATACTTGAACGTTGCAAAAATTAGGTCACATTTAAAATTATGTATCCACGTCTTTTGCAATATTTAAATCATATTTTAGTTCATTTTTGCACTTCTTTAAATACTTTTGGAGTCAAATAAATTCCGCGGGTTTTATCTTTTGGGTACTTAAAAAAATGTTTTCAGTATGTGCTGAAAATATTATTTGAAATATGCAATTAAGTATTGGTTTTCGAAATATTATTAATTCTCCTAGTTACAGCGAAGGTTTCCCACATGGCGGATATACCAAGAGATGCCCCTAGTTCCTGCCCGGGTACAACGAGTGATTTTGCTGGTAAATTATCTGCTTGCGATGGATGCCCCAATAGGCAAGTATGCGCAAGTGGTGCTGCAAAAGCTACCTTAGAAGAAAGAGAGCCTGAAGTAATTAATTTGTTACGGCGACGAATGAATAAAATTCGGCATAGACTCCTTGTACTTTCAGGAAAAGGAGGAGTTGGAAAGAGCAGTGTAGCAGTTTGCGTCGCAAGGGCACTGGCCCGTCGATATAAACTAAATCAAATGAAACCAGGAATGTTATGCATGCCTTTTGACCCGTACCTTTGCAATTTGGTTGGAATTCTTGACTTGGATTTTTGTGGTCCATCAATACCATGCTTTACTGGCTGTCTCGATTCAAAAGTAAATTATATTTATCGCTTTGAATTTTCTATAACATTTGTATAACTAATTTGGCCTTATATACTCTTTATTGTTACTAATGCATATTTCTTTAGAAGCTCTTGTTCAATTTATTTATGAGTCTAGAGCTCGATAAGCCGCCCCTATTATCAAAGTCTATTAGGTTAAATCTGGTTACTCAAATGGGGTCATTCACGTACTTTTACTTGAGTTCGACATCCATGTTGACAAAAGTCGTATTTATTAAATTATAAAATATAGCCTGTGATTATGTACTCCTTTATAAACGCCGCACTCATTGAGTTAATCAACAAAGCTCGCATTCCAAAAGAATTACTGTAGTAGTATTTTACAGATAATGGTCGTTTAAATCATCAACGCTGTTTTCAATCAATTTCTAAGTAAACTTTTGATTTATTTTTGTCGGAAGAAATACTTTAAAATTTCAGGCATTGATTATATAGTCAGAAAATACACGAAGACAAACGAAATTTCATGAAATTGAGCTTAGAAATGTTTTTTAAACTATATATTTATGATAATATTTATATATTCTTAGTTATAAAGATCTAATATATGCATCTATTCATTATGTATAGTGTATCTAATAACATAATACATTTATTTGGCAACAAAGGCCAACAGGCCCAACCATTGAAATAACAAATCAAAGATATGCTAAGATTAATGAAATTGTGACTAGCAAAGAATTTCACCAATGGGGAAGGGAGGATTTGAGAATGATTAGTGCTTTCATCAACTTCATGATAGTTCGATCTGGTGAAAAAACGATTCCATTTGACTAGGTAGGATCGGCTGGAGTACGAACCGTGAGGGGTCCGAGAATCGATGCGGGATATGCTGGTGCCGGACAGACGAATTTGAATGTGAGTTCGAAGGTAAAGGGCGGACCAGCTGCAGAAGTAGTAAAGTGTGTTTGACGAATAATTATTGTGCCCTTAAAGAATACATACTTGAGTTAGCACATTTAATTTTTTCATGGTCATATGTAAATTAATATTCTACTAAGCTCATCATGCCTAATTCATTCATTAACGATTAAGTTTAAGAAGGTGAACTCAATTGCTTTAGTAATTTCATGCACTCGATTTTCAAAATGTCTTGCAAGCGCATATTTGTAGTATGAAATGTGCCATTATTTGTGTTGGCATAAGCATAAGGAATAAAAAAATCTTGAAATATAATCAAATTTGAAAAAATCCACAACAACTTTGATAAAAATATCATTCAGACATGATTACCTAAATATAATGTCTTGTCGTAATGAAAAAAACAAAATCGCTAAGATGTATAAGGTATACTTACAAATTAAAGATGAGCCCATAATTAGTTAAATATCAACGTGCTTATTAACAAGTACTTTGAAAAATGACTTCAACCATTTCCCCAGTAACAGAGTATAAAACAGCTTAGTTATTTCTTTGTGTTATATCGATAAGCAAATATGTAATTTATGACTTTAATGTGGGAGATTCCTATGGACGGATAAGCTGGGTTCCAGATTGTAATCACGAAGCTTTTTTGGAGTATTATCTGATCCATGTCTCCATTACCACTCTATTCCATGAATACGCATAGATCAATAAGGATGTTAAATTTGAACAATCATTTATATATGGATGCGTCTTTTTTCTTCGCCGATAGCCGCCTTATGAACTTACGCTTGCATGCACGAACTCCAAGGAAAACTATGGTAATTCATTTGAAGTTGTGAAAGGATTTTGTGTTATTTGTTTCCAATGTCGGTTGCGAATTCCATATACAAGAATCAATTCAAAACACGAATACGCAAAGGGCGATGCTAAAAGCAGTTAGAAGAAATTAGTAAATTGCTGATATTTTGTATTATACGAGAACTAAAATCTTTAAAAACATTTTAAATTTTGTTAAATGCTAGTCACTCGCAGTCTTAGAAATGCATAAATGTGCGTACACTTCTATACGTCATTTAATTCATATATATATATATATATGTGTGTGTGTGTGTGAAGATGATTTTCCTTTGTTATCTGATGCAATGTTTAGTTTATACTTATACGGTTGTAAGTTAAAACGAGTGAAATTTCATGAGACTTTGACATCAAATGTTTAAAGATGTATAAGATTTATCAAATACAAGTAATTTCTGAAGGGTATCTGCTTCCTAAGAATATTAGACTAGACGAATTACGAAAATATATCATTAAGTGAACTACCATGTTTTCTTCTAAACGAAGAATGAAACAACTTATTGCTTTCCTTAATATATTTTGTGTTTCACAAATGTATTTCTTACGTTTTTAACTAGTCTACGAAGACGGCTGTAATAGTAAGATTTACAAACACTTGGACAAAACAATATTTATACTGCGGATTACCCGGTTTGCAATCCGAAAATAAGTTAATTATAATTCATAGAATATCCGCAACCGTTTAAAGATACCCTGAATTATTTTGGTTTAACGTTTCAACAATTTTTCGGGCTTGATTAATGATTATTAAGGTTTAATGGATAAGATCAATTGTTTTGTCGTTTTATGACTGAGTTTGTCGATTCGAATTTTTTCTCTATTAGGAGTTTATGCTGAGACAAACATATTTTTACTTTTTTATTTGACCTTAATGATCATTTACGAATTTTCCTATTCTTAGATGCACAATAGTCAGTCAGGTATAACACCCGTTTGTGTTTCGGAAAATTTAATGGCTATTTCTGTCGGCTTTATGCTTGATGATCCAAATCAAGCTGTAATCTGGAGAGGGCCTCGAAAGAATGCCATGATCAAAGACTTATTGACTAAAATTTGTTGGACCGACAATGATATGCTTGATGATGCTGATGAAACAGCTGATCCAGAACAGAATCTTGATTTCTTGATTGTTGATACACCTCCAGGAACTTCAGATGAACACCTTTCGCTTGCTCAGTACTTAAAAGCTGTTGGCTGCTTAGATTACGTCTTGATTGTTACTACGCCCCAAGAAGTGGCGCTAAGTGATGTTAGAAAGGTAAACTATTCTTTCTTACCCTTATTATTTAATTGAAAATCTTCCTTCATATTCATTTTATGGATATACATTTTAAGTATTTTGCAATACCCTTCTGTTCTTATTATGTTTTTGGATTTAAGCATATTAATAGATTTCGTTATGACTTTAAATTCAAAACTGTTACGGTCTATCTTTTTAATTATATATTGTATTGAAGATGTAAAATCTCAGACAACTGAGATGGAGTTATCATCATCACATTCATCGATAAAACGAGATTTATTAACTGATGCTTTACTTCTATATTACCACGAAGGAAGAAGACATATTTACTTAAATAATATAAGTATTTATAGTTACAAAATATTACTTTCAGACAAAAACGTTATTAAAGGTGCGTGACTTATTAAGGGGATAATCTAGTTCAGATAGATATAATTACCTAGTTGACACGTAGAAACGAGTCAAACTAGGCTTCTCTACAAAATTATTATGGCCAAGGCAGCTTTGAAGCAAGGCGACATCAGCAATATAACTTCTTTGTGGGCATCACTGTATCGTTTCATAAAAACGACATATCCTACCAGTTAACTGTCAAATTACAAAAGAAAAATTACGACGATGATTCTGCTTGAAATCTGCAACAAAATCACTTAGTTCAACCCAACACCATATCACTCAGAGTTTCCAACCTAGAATTATGATGCGCATGTAGACTCTATTCTAGTAAACGTGCTGGTCACATAATACCCAATTTGATTATAGTTGACTTTAGTTGTTTCTGCCGTGCTAAATTCTGTCCGACTTGGTTTTTACGCCAATGAGATAATAATGCTCTATTGGCCAATCAAACTGATGGCATATGCAAAACGAGACTGAACCAACGAAGTTGATGGAGCCGTATTTGCTTATCGAACTAGAAACACTTGGAGTGAGTGGTGGGTGATCCTGAACGAGTGGTGAGGGGACACCACTTGTACCAAATTCCCAAGAAACTCCATGAAATTGGAGCCGGCTTATCCTCCAAAAGGAGTCAGCCGCAGTAAAAAAAAAGATCCTGAATAAGTATCTTACATTTAGATAGTGCGAGCTTTATACTGAAAGACAGAGCAAGGTCTGGTAATTTATTCAATGTGGCCTTAGCAGAGACTTGATTTTCGAATAAAAATATAGTCTGCATAATCAAGATGGAATAATCTACCGCTCAGGAGAACTTCATCATCTGCATCGTAAATGAATGGAATAGTATTGTGCATAACAGGATCTATTCAAATATTAAACTAAAATGAAGAAAACGGGCAGCTTTGACGAACTCTACTGCTGGTAATAAAATTATATGTCAATTTTTCGTTCACCTTAATGCTACTAAGAGTGTTTTTCCAGTGAGTGCGAACAATATTTGCAATTTTGGTTGGTATACAGCTTTTCGACGCAATATTGAATAGAAATTTTCCATCGACTGATTCAAACTCACAATTGAAGTCTAGAAAGACGGATATTGTAGAGCGGCAATATAAATTTCGCTATTCAAGAGCAAGGCCTAAGGTATCAATATTATCTATAGAAACTCGTTCTGACCGGAATCCGGTTTGTTCTTCTCTAATATGGATTAACATGAAGCGCTAAGACGGCGTGAGATAATCGAAGCAAATAGCCTAGCTACAACTGGAGTCAAACTCATACACGATGGTTATCACACAAATTAAAATTGCCTTTGAAGATAGGAATGACGATCGACTCACTCCAAGCAAGCGACACAGTCTCCTAATTCCATATATGTACGAAAAAGGTTAGTCAAAGCTCCAAAAATAAGATTTTTACCTGTAATGTTGCACCATTTAAGAGTAAGAATTACATTCCGTATTAATAACTCTGATGGTTATTCAAGATCTATGTTCCACACAATTGATAGTGGTTTGCATTCGGGTTTTAGGAATGTCGCATGTGCCCAAGGAAATTGATCTTGTAAGTGTTAAGCTCACCTCTTAAGACGTCAAAATTGGTCGGTTAATAAATCATTTTTACCATCATTTATTTTTCGCTAATTTTATCCTACTTGTAGCACGAATCAGTTAGAAAAAAACGCAAGATGTTTCTTGATGTGAACGCTTATTCCAAATCTTAAGCCCTTCTGGGCCAAAACTATTGAAGACCACCTTTCAGATTGTGCTCAGGTGCGGGACTAATAGCTCTGTAGTAGTTCTGCATTCAAGGTTTTACTTCTATTAGATAGTTTACCAAGCAAGTTGAGCCAAAAAATCCCCATAAGCCTGATGCACCTGCTCTCATTTTGTCAATATCCTCTTAATTTACATATTAGGTATTGTGCACCTATTAAAAAGTTGGCTCAAATTAGACTAGTCAGATACACCAAAATCATCATGAACAACAGGTCAAATCTCATGTAAACATGTATTTGTCGGCTCGTTACTAGGAGCTGGAACTATGTTCCAATGAACGATTGACTCACTTGTTAAATCTTCAATTCAATACCACATCTCCAGATAATGTGGTGCCTGTTATTTATTTTCTGATGAGGTGTTGATTTTAACCTGTGGTACTGACAATGGACGCATGAACAAATTATGATTCACCACTCAATGCTGGTAATGGCTGTATCATATGCCTTCCACATGTGCCTTATTTCTTATTTTATAACGACTATCAATCTGCTGGTCGGTCACATGATCATGCTGCGCCATACTCACACTAACCAAGAGACACATAAATCGGTGACAATATGGGGAAGTCCATTTGGTCCATTGGAAAGGCTTCGTTAATCCTGCCTTAGGCCTTTCTTGAAACCACCGTTCATATTAAGCAAAAATAAAAAACAAGACAATTATTAGACAACGGATTATGGATGAAATAGTATGAGCATACTAAAGGGCTTTAAAAGCTGGTTTATTACAAGTTATCTCAATTTGGACCAAAGGTTAATGTCAAAGTTAGCACGAATAAAAGGCAACCTTATGCACACATGCCTTGTGTGCTAACTTGCGACTCAACAGTTTCACTGGTATACATGATTGTAACATTTCATCATCATAAAAATCATCAAGAACAGCAATATATAGGTCATTAGTAACTATTCTTTCACTGTCATACAATCATAAGATATTAGCAAAAATGAATGTTTAAAAAATGAAAAAAGAATTCAGGTAAAAAATATTAATGGAGAGTAATTTATGATTGAGAGGAGCTAGAAAATATAACATTTATCTAGAAAAAAACACAGGAGTGAGGTAAACTAAATATCTACACAACACCATTATAGCCAAACCAGCTTTTAGGTACAGCATAATCGGCAATACGGCTTCCTTGCGGATTCCATAGGATCAAGATATAAAAAAAAACAAAAAATCGCAGCTAAGCAATTTTAAAGATGATTCTACTGGAAATTTGCAACAATACCGCGACTGAGCTCGATTCGATGCTATATCGCGCAGGGTTTCCAATCAAAAATTATGAAACGCACATGGATTCCACTCAGACTAACTAATTGTTTCTGAAATTTAAAATCTTTCCACATTTTTTCTTACACCAATCTGGCGCTATGTGAGAGAATAATGTTCTATTAGGCAATTGAATTGAGGGCATACGAGAGATGTGTTCGATCTAACACAGTTGATGGAGCTTTATTTGTTTTTTTTAACGAGAAGCAATTGCTGACCAATCCATACATATGTCTACGGATGTCAGCATTGGTTATTCGTTGATAATATTGTATAAACTCTATGCATCTCAAATAACTGTGTTCGAATGCCTGTAAACATCAAATATCATCAACTCGAAGTGGCAAATCCTCACTAGCGTATTATAAAACTACACATACAGAAGCATTTTAAACACGACATTTAAAGAAAAATCAAAATATTCTTGTTTCTCCATAAACAGCGAATACCATAGAAAGTTACTCTAACTTCCGCGATTCACAGAATCAACTGTTAAGTCATATTTTCATAGTTATCGATAGAGCTACCAAGATATGTAAACCAATCAATTACCTCCAGAGCTTCACATTGAAGCCGCTGAGTTGGAGTAGTGTGTGATCTTGTACGAGTATCTTATATTTAAGGGTGCAAATTTCATAAGACTGAACTACTGCTAAACTATCAAAGGTGGCTTGAGCAGAATCTCGATTTTGAAATAATAATATAATATCGTCATGCTGACTTTGACAAATATTTCCGGTACTACTTTAACTAACTCGCAACTATATACGCAACACCAAATACAAAATTGTTCATATATATATATATATAAGAACAAAACAACGTACTCCATGGAATAACATTTATTAATAAATCTTATTTCTACCAGTATCTACAGCCATTGTTCTGGATTCGTTAGTATATTCGTTCATCCAATCCCACTGTACATTTGTCGTAACCAATCTCCTCTTCGTTATGTTAGCCTTTGTTTTGCGCAATTTAGACCACTCCTTTTGCGTAACGTCATTTGGTGTGTCATCGCTTTCATTGTAATTGCATCCGTAATTGATGTATGTGTCGTATTTTGCGAAGCGTTGGCTATTTTTAAAGGCATGTCAGTTATGTCTTTGTTCCAGTCCAATTTAATTTATCTTTGAATTATTTTCTGCACGTTTAAGCAGGGCTTCAGCTTATTAATTGCAATAGCTTCAAAAGCCAGAAGCATTTTATCTGTTTTTGCCTTGTAGAGAACTGAAAAATTGGTACTACTAACAGTATGATCTGTGAGTAGTACATGCTCTCAAATTGCTGATTTGTGTGTAGGAGCTGCACCCCTCTTTAATAGTTTTTGAGGGAGATGCTGATTTATTCTAGTTTCGAACCCCTTTTGATCTGCCGATGTACTGAGCGTTGCAGGTACATTGAAATTTGTATACAGACAAAGGTGTTTTTTTCTAGATAAATGTACTATTTTCTAGCTCCTCTCCATCATAAATTACTCTCCATTAATATTTTTTACCTGAATTCTTTTTTCATTTTTTAAACATTCATTTTTGCTAATATCTTATGATTGTATGACAGTGAAAGAATAGTTACTAATGACCTATATATTGCTGTTCTTGATGATTTTTATGATGATGAAATGTTACAATCATGTATACCAGTGAAACTGTTGAGTCGCAAGTTAGCACACAAGGCATGTGTGCATAAGGTTGCCTTTTATTCGTGCTAACTTTGACATTAACCTTTGGTCCAAATTGAGATAACTTGTAATAAAACAGCTTTTAAAGCCCTTTAGTATGCTCATACTATTTCATCCATAATCCGTTGTCTAATAATTGTCTTGTTTTTTTATTTTTGCTTAATATGAACGGTGGTTTCAAGAAAGGCCTAAGGCAGGATTAACGGAGCCTTTCCAATTGACCAAATGGACTTCCCCATATTGTCACCGATTTATGTGTCTCTTGGTTAGTGTGAGTATGGCGCAGCATGATCATGTGACCGACCAGCAGATTGATAGTCGTTATAAAATAAGAAATAAGGCATATGATACAGCCATTACCAGCATTGAGTGGTGAATCTAAATTTGTTCATGCGTCCATTGTCAGTACCACTTGTAAAAACCTGCTAGTTATCAAATCTAATTCAGAACTCTTTTTAAACCAGCAGTAGAATGACAAGTATATTAAAATTAAAGAAAGTTAGTTCACCCGCACGAAAATTGAAATTGAAAACACAATAATGTTACTTAAGATCAGATTTGATCTAACTCGTTTCTAGGTACGCAATACATACAAAATTGCACGTCAATAATATTTTATCCTTATAGTAATACGAATTTGCTCCTTATTCAATGTTATATTTACAAATTGTAATTTAAGTTAAACATAGACGGGGTGTTACATAATTTGTTTACATCGGAAATTGGTAATAGAAAGTATCATTGTACGCATTGTTTTATACTCTTAGTTGCGCAAAACCAATTTGTAAGAGATTGTCTATCAGGCATTGCCAACCTTGTAAAAAAATTGTTCAAATAAGGCCATAATAATGTACTAAAGTGGGCACGACCGAAAGGTTTAATATCATGCACGCATACTTTTTGTGCCTAGTCGTGACGATACTACGCCATATACCAAAAAACGTGCGATAGGTGGACAGCTCAATCTCCTATACGAATGTGCATTTACGAAGTTTAAATTAAATTCATATCAAGATCTCGACAATGCAACTTCAAAGCCAACTCACTATAGGTGTATATAGTGTATAGTGTACGAATACAGAGATTTGTCAAAATGCCGGGCCTGTAAATGGTACCATCATAATCGATTTCAAGATTTGTTAAATTTCATTATAATTGGGAATTACAATTACCTACGACTACCCGCAAGTCAAGCAAATCGATACACCCTGTTCTTGATCGACATCTGTTATCTCATCTCGCGGTCATCATGAAATCATTCAATTAATAATATAATAACTGTATATTGTTTATTGCGAAGATATGATATGTATGCGATTGTATATTAAGCATTATGTACCTAGTAATAAATTGGTATAAATAAAACCCGAATGATTTAGAAAAAGTGAACGTGAGCAATTTATATAATCTCATGTACGCATGCGTTTCGTGCTTACTGGCGGTGCTACGCCGTATACCTACCATATATTTAGTCAAGAAATGTAGAACAATTGGATTGAACAATCTCCTATAAAAATATGTGCATGGGTAGTAGTGAAATTAACTACATACAAAGCCTTTGAAAATGTGAATTCAGAATGCTTTGCTTCGCTAGAGTAACAGATGTGCGGGATTAGTTTCAATTCTCAATTTTCGTAAAACGCAGCCTGTTTCGAAATCTATTGTTTTTTCTAGCCATTACAGGCACGTTATTTTAAAAGCCACCGATTTTGCCCCATTGAAAAGTTCAAAATTTCGCAAATCATTATGTTGGTACCCTTTACAGGCTTAGTACGTATTATATAGCGAGTTGGCCTTGCAGTCGCATTTCTGAAGCCTTTATATGAAGATAACTATTACTGCTTGAATACACGTTCGTATGGGAGATTGAACCGTTCACCTGTCCCATATTTCTTGACGAGATATATCGTGGGTATAGAATGTTGTATTGTCTCCGATTGATGAGTCACCAGTAACCACGAAATGCATGTGTATATGACATGATACTTTTCGTTCATGCTGACTGTGTTATATTCCTTTGGTCCTACTTCAACTAATTTGCTACCCGATACACAATACCTAAGTTGAACTGACAACGGTAGCATGATTATATCTCGCAAGAGTTTGATGCAACTATAATATAATATGTGAAGCCTCCCGTTCGGTTTTAGTAGTTACTGAATGAGAGATTGTGTATAAGACTTCGGTGGCAGTTTAGAGTTGATATAGAAAATGTGGTCACTGGCGCCTCTGGACAGATGGTGTTCGCCAGCCTAGAATGGCAAACCGCATAAGTTGAGGTAAACGTCAAATTTGGATCATTCATCTCTATTGGAAACGGGTAACCTGATGTTTTTAAGGTCAGCCTAGAAATACAAACCACCTAAGTTGAGGAAATCGTCAAATTTGGATCGTTTATCTCTATTGGAAACGGGTAACCTGGTGTTTTTTAAGGCCAGCCAAGAAAAGCAAACCACCTAAGTTGAGAAAAACGTCAAATTTCGATCATTCATCTCTATTGGAAACGGGTAACCTGGTGTTTTTTAAGGTCAACACATAAATATTATTAATACAGTTATGATTGCATTTTGCATTGGCAGCCTGTAGTATAAAAATGGTATAATCTGCTGAGTCTTGCCGAGTTAATAGTCGGAAACCAATTTATTTTAGATAAGCCCGTAAACTTCTTTAAGCAATACTAGGGTGGAAAGAGTAACGCCGTGAAAGCGTCGAAGATGAAACAAATGAAATTCTATCATAAAAAATTCAACCTGAAGTCATTTAGTGCTTCGTTTTTTAGCAATTCCCTTAGTCCGTGGTTATCTGCCCGGGCTTCGAAGCTAAGTAGAAAGAAGGCAACTGAGCACGCTTTCGCATTTGTGTTTGAGCAGAACGCACATCAAAACATATACGGTTCATTTGCAGATGCCTGTGCTAGCCCCTATATGTCACCTAATATCAGAGTTAGTTTATTCCTTGGATCTAGGAATGTTATGACTGTTGCCTGGCAAGCTATTCAGCCTTTTAGGGATGGTGATCGGTATGAGCACTGTGGTCACACCGCTTGTCTCAAGGAAAAGAAAATTACTGTGCACGCCTAAATGTAACTGATTCACGCCTGGCGCGTAGTTAAACGATTTTCTACTTCTACCTACTGCGAGAATAATCCATACTTAACGTATTCTTTTTATTTTTCACCTACCATAGATTCCACGTGAGAAACATGGCTCTATATGTCGCTAACATGTACATATCATCTGTCAAACATTTTTGCTAAGGAAAACAATGAAATCTTTGGCACCCTAATCGATTTTACTTCTTTCCTAGCGTTACGTTGGGATACCCTGAAGAGTCCTTGATTTTAATGCTAAGCTTGATAATAATTGGCGTGAAGCGTAGATAAAATTAATATAGGAACTGGTAGAAAATGGTTTGGATGCACTGACATAATGCTCCAATATTTCATTTGCTCTAAATTTATTCGCGGCGAACTCCACTTTCAAGCATAACCGACGTGATCTTGCCAAACGTCGAATCGACGTTATCTATGCAGATGGGTAGTTGTCATGACATCATATTCCAGTCGACTTCACTGGCTATAAACTGAACCTTTAAATCTGTCTTTTAAACAATCATGCAATGTTGGTTATGATTTAGGGTGGATAATTACTCGTTACAATTAGGATAACTTTTTTTTATAAACTGAGCACTCATTTTTTACATTTTTTCTTATTTTTTAATTGAACGAAATCCTTAATTTAATTTTTATTTCTTAATAAAATTTGCATTTTCGGAATCGTTAGGAGATTAACTTTTGCAAAAAGGTAGGACTAAAAATACTTGGCATTGTCGAGAATATGAATATTTTTGTCTGCCCATCTTGCCATCTTTCAAGTGAGGTGTTTCCTTGTACAACCGGTGGCGCAGATTCACTTCAAAATATACTCCTGAAAGACAATAAATGGGAAGAGGGTCAATCGCCAACTGAATCTGATGAGAAAATACCTGTTATAGGAAGATTACCTTTAGATCCACGATTAGCACGTTGCCTCGATGAGGGCGAATGCCCATTTGAACAGGCATATTCTATTACAGGTAGGCACTTGTTTTTGTTTACATTAAATTGAAATAAAACATTTATATTAATTTATTATAATCAAGTTTGCGGTCTTGATATAAACACCTGACCCATTAATTACTTACATATATCAGTATAAACTAAGAATTGTATAGTGTAGAAAGGCAATTCATCCAGTAGACCGGTTTCGTCCTTATTGGGAACTCATCTTGTACTGACCAGAATTTGCCGCGGACAGGACTCGAACCTAGGCACGTCTGTTTCGGAACCTGGTGCTCTAACCACTGAGCCCTCCTGCAATTTCACTTTGACATCATTTACATTGTTATCTAAAAGATATTTGCTAGCCTAGCAAATTTTAATTTATATAGCCACTTTTCCAATTTATTATATTATTCGCTATTTAGTTGTGACAAAATGCGTATTATTAAAATAAAAGGCGAAAAACTGGAGTCCAATAATTTTTTTGAGCCATCCTGTCTCGACATATTCAGGCTTTGCTTATCCTCAAATTCACAACTGTGTTTCTTGCGATTAAAAATTATCAAAAAATGAGAATTGTTTCATTTTGTATTTTTAAATTCCAACCAGCTCCTAGTTATATTGGTCTTCGAAGATGGAAGCTGATATGATGCAATATTGAATTCTATTATGTATTTTCAATTCTAGCTTCACAAAATGTCACTGATAGAGAATGAGTACAGCAAACCGGCATTTACTATCGAAATATTTATCCTGGGTTGCCGACTATTATTCAGTGAATAAAACATTCGCATTGCCTAAGGAAGGCAATTTTCTGAAATTTTTTGTTTATACATATTTTCATTCAGGCAACCGCGTGCTATCAGATAAATAATTGCACATAGATATAAATGAGGGTTTAGGTTGTCTGTGCGAATACTTTTGTCCGGTGACTAGAAAGCAGGTTTGCCTTTTCTACTGTTCCAGTCTTCACATATAAATTCTCAGAGGTCTGATGTGTAGATCACGAAACCAGCTTTCTCAAAACGTTTCCCTGTCAACACATTCGCTGTTTCTTATTTGGATACGATGGAGATGTAACAGTGAAACGCATCCTAATAGAACTTGTCGACTCTTAAATTATTCTTTTTCTATGCCTCCTATCCGTTGGGGATGGCAAAATTAAGGCAAAGCTCACTTACAACCTTCAATTAGTAATCAGTAATTGCATAATTGACCCCTATCTTCTGACGGTAGAAGTCACTTTTTTCTATGGATATGCAGTATTAATTCTATTAATGATGCTGATTTCTATGAAATTTGCTAAAAATGGCGACATACACACGGTGAACTTTCAGCTGCCTTTGCTTATCCTTTTCTCTTGGAATGTAATGATTCTCGCCTCGCGAGATATTCCGTCTTCTACGGTCGACGAATTGCAAAAGCGCGGTATCCGCCTTGCTTATCTCATGATCACCAGTATGAATTGCACATTTCACTGCGCTTCATTCAGACCTTTTTCATGATTAAAAAACGTTTCTTCCTCCATCCCAGTGCAACAGAGATTTAACAAGGTATTTTGCTGCTTTTCTGTTATCTACTTTTGAAGAAATAGAGCTCATCGTGTCAATCTAAACTCCACGTTTATATATATATATATATATATATATATATATATATATATATATATATATATATGTGTGTGTGTGTGTGTGTGTATAAAAGACCGATGCTTCACTTCCGCAAAACTATTAAATTTATAGCTATAAATTGGCTGCGAACGATCACTAGATCACCAATGCCAGACACCCAAATGTTTCACCGTTTTGGAAAGATATTACATCGATGCGAATTTCGCAAGCCAGCAGTTCTACGTGGCTACCTGTTATTTAATCATTACGGTCCACCTGGTAACGTAATAAAAACGGTGTTAGCTGTATAATTTTCTAAGAAGGATGCTGTCAGGAAACTAGTAGATGAATGGTGTCGTAGATACAGTAGGCCAGCATTGCCATAGGTTGTTACTCCCAATCGATAAATCTGCTGAAATCTCATCTCGTTGTACTTTTACTCACTAAGAGGCACTTGGAAGGGGAAAAATCTGCGCGAAACTAGTGACAGACGTGTTTCAGTAGAGAGGTCTCTTTAACTTGTCCTTATTGACATAGGCTCTTCTGGTTCCCGACGTATGAGTGACGTAGTTCTCTGTTTTAGCATTTTATTGACACGCTGTGAACACGAACAATATCTTTATAGAACTCTTGTTCAGTTTTCGCTAACCTATAATCGCATCAGCATATTTGAGGTCAGGAAGCCGATATTCGTTTCTGACCTATTCAACTGGAAACTGTGCAAGACTTCAGTAATGACTGCATTGACAAAATAATTGAACTAGATCCGATTATTTGTATGCAACGACAGACCCAATGTAGATTATTTCGTAGATTTCGCCTGAGCGGAATAATTTTTTTCTGGATCTCGTCTCGTTCAACTAACGAAATGACATTGTTATATGACCTAGATCTTTATCATTGATTAAAACAACGAGGATCGTTTCGGTGGCTTAAAAGATACTTCATCGACCATGTGGCTGATAAAAGTGGTGATTAGTAAATTCAAAGTTTAACCTCATGGGAGTTCTGCATACGTAAGCTTAATAGACTGTACGCGATTAAATAATTTTCACAATTGGCCGTATTCAAGGTATATGAGATACTTGATAAGCTAAGGAATGCAACTGGTTGCAATACTTCAGGATTAAATGCACAGAATCCGTGCTTTTGATACTCATCTGCTATTGTTTGTCTTAAGTAGTCCCGTGAAGTGGTGTTTTATATTCAGCATTACAATTACGGTCTCTTCCACATATTCTATGATATTGCGTTTTAATTGTTTAGAGTGGCATGAACCTAATAGTAGTCTTAACTGACTATTTTCTGTCAAAGTGTTTACGCTTTTCCTGGTGACGTAATTTTTAATACGTATGTATGCTTTTTGCTTACTAATGTTGTGTTTTAGTAATTTAGTTTGAGCAACCATTGTTATTCCTTCTTTGTATATATATTTCCAATTCTCTGTCAATCCTAATCTATTTTAAATCCAGGAACTATGAATTTTAATCAGTTTACTTACTCCTAATCTAGGTTGCGATCTTGATTTAAATACCTGACCCATTATGTATATACCTTTGTCAGTATAAACTAAGAGTTGTATAGTGTAAAATGGCAATTCATCCAGAAGACCGGTTTCGTCCTTATTGGGAACTCTTCACGTACTGTCCAGAATTTGCCACTGAAAGGGCTCGAACCTGGGCACGTCTGCTTCTTCATTATTTCATATAAAAAATATTGTTCAGATTTCTTACAGCCAATGTTGGATTGAGAGGTTTTCTTCCTATGAGAGTTGCTTATATATTTGTAACGAGAACGAATTGTTGTTTCTCGGGCGACTGAGGAAGTTGAAAATTGGTGAACATAAAACCACGCCAATATGACAATGTAACCAGATCCGTTCTGGCTCGTCACTCGATAGAGTCTGGCGATGATAATCTGAGAACTTATTCCAATGGATTGTTATATGTAATCGCAAAAGTATTCACTGGATAAAATCCAGATTTAACATAATAACACATGACATATTTTGGAATTAGTTTTATTAAAGCGTGTTTATACAGTATAGTTAAAAATGCCATTTCGCCACATCTATTTCTAAATCAAATATCCGTTTCATTAGGTTAGCTAAGGGAAACAATAAGGTACTGTGTTGAATTTCTTGCTTCCATCAAACATGGAGCATGATCAAAACACAGACAGATATAGATATGCATTGGCAAAGAGCACAATTTATCAATTTATATTACGTTCCTGTACAAATTGCTTTTTGATCTTGTTTTGGAAAACGCGTGTCTGATTGATTTTAGCCTAATCTTTTTGTACAGTGTATTCGACTTCTGCGAAAATGATGTTCCTTCGCGGACTGCGTTAAGTTTTCATGCTCGATTGTAGGAAGTTGATCCTTTTCATTTATCGTTAACAGGCGATTTTTTGTAAAAATGCGTCATTTTGTATTTTGTGTCTGAGCTATCATTGTCTTTTTAATTCGTTTTGTGAATGTTTTTGTTCGCAATTTACTTTTAATCGAAAATTCGGGTATGATCTCAATTGACTAGATATGGCTTCAATGCTTTTTCATTGTTTCCTTCAATTCATTTTCAAGATAACCGTTCGGTAATAAAGCTTTCTTAGCATTGCGAACATTCGGCATCGGAATTGCTCTGATCTGTTTTACGTGAATCTGTTGGTTAAATTGTGCATATGACTTTTTATGTTATAACGGATGCATTGTCAAGTCAATACCTGTTTTCGTAATATTTTCTCTTTAAAATGTCATCTTCTAACCATATTATTAGTATGTAAATGCACTAAAACGAGTGCACACGGTTACACAAGTAACAGGTGATTAAGAATGGTTGTAATTCTCAATTTCTGTGAACTAGCATACTTGACCACATTTAATAAATCCTATTTAGCCGAAGGCTGTGGATATAAGTAGACAAATTGGCCTGAAGATGGAAAGGGGATTCACTTTCCGAAACGTCGCCAGTAAACAAAGATGTGATAGAACCGCATTTCCATTGGGACGATTACAAACTAGGCAGGATCGAAGACAAAACGAAATTGGAAATTGTGATCAATCGGATCTTTGTGAAACCGTCCGTCCTAAGCTACTACCCGCGTACGCAAAACGCGGCATTGGAAAATATGAAGCTGGCATTCCGCAATCAAATTACACAAAATATTTGAGTAACTATATAATACGTTGATATCCATCATTTTGGTACCATGTACCGATTCGGCAACCATAGTGTTAGTACCATGTACCTCTTCGGTACTACAATGTTGGTATCGGGCCCTAACACAATTGCCAAAGTGTTAGTTTCCTTTACAGACTCGGTTTATATATTATATAGAGTGAGTTATCGTGAAAGTCGCATTTTCGAGACTTTAAATGATGTTAGCTTCAATACTACAGGTTTGCACATTAGTCTAGGAGATTGTACCGTCCTATTCTCCCACACTCCTAACAAAAATATATAGTGGTTAAAGGGCGTAATACCGGCTCCTACTAATGAGTCGCCAGTAAGCACGAAACGAATGTGCTTGAGATTATACTTTCCGTTCATGCTGCCTTTGGTTTATCCTTCTGATCACAACTGAACTAATTTGTTACTAGGTTCGCAACACCTAATACACACTTCTCCGCAATAAACAGTAATTAACTGTTATATATTGAAGTCTTTATGCTCGTAAGTTTGCTGAATAAAATTAGATCTGGCGATGAAATGGCCACACGCTTTAAGTAAATATGTGCTTCAATATATCTGGCGGATTTACATTTTCATTAATGATTTTACTATGAAGTAGTGATAATACGCCTGGTATTTTGACCGCATAAGAATTGCAGCTTTGTATTTCCTTGCTCTGTCTGGCAATCTATCGTTATCGTTTTTTACGTTTGATATTTTGTTCTATTATCCAACGTTACTTAAAGTAGAATAAATTTTTCATCAATTTTTTTCTGTATACTCTATGATTAGTTTTATTCGCTATGGCGCATAAACCTTGTATATATTCAATTGTGATTTTTTAATGTTATAAGGTGTTGGTAGTGAATTGATGGACATACATCTTGAAATTTCACTTGACAAGCTATAGACTTATTCTTGCATTGAAATTGAAAGCATCATTCTGATTTTAATTTGGAGAGAATTCCTGTTTGCATGGTGTAATTTTTCTTTTCTACAAAAAGTTATTGAAACTACTTAAATCATGGTTGCGATCTTAATATAAGCACCTGACATATTATGTACATAAATTTGTCAGTATAGATTAATCATTGTGTAATTTATACCGGTTTCGTCCTTATTGGGAATTCATCTCGTACTGTCCGTAGTTTGCCGCTAAGAGGGCTCGAACCTGGGCACTTCTGTTGTGGAAGTGAATTATATGTATATATAGAATTTAGTCACGGAGACTATTTAATTTTTTAAAACCATTAGTAGGTCAAAAAATAAAATATAAATAGAACTGTTTCGGAACGAGGTTACCACATCACCGGTTAACGAAAATTAGGTCGTACCTCATTTTGTGTCGTATGTCCGTATGATGTTAAAGCCTTCGATGAAAAGTGAAAAATCAACATCCAGCAAACTCGAAGGCGAACTCTATGCGTACTTGGAAGTGGGGATCAACCGGATCTTTTGGAAACTGTTAGTGCAAAGCGATTACACATAAATGCAAATCGTGCAGAATCAAGATGTGACGCTCGCACTGCGCACCCATTCAAGAAATATCTGCCTCGGAATCTTTTGCTCTAACCACTGAGCCGCCCTACCATACTCATTGTTGTCGCGGGAGTTGGATATTGATCCTCCCATCACAACCCAAAACCCAACCCCAAACCTTCCAGACGTCATGTGCAGGTACCTTGCATTTTCCAATTTATTTTGTGGTACATGTTGTGATTGAGTTAATAAATTATTTTATAAGTAATATATATATATATATATATATATATATATATATATATATATACTCGCAACTGCAATATAAATGTAAATGCGTAAACTGGTTAGAGTCATGTCCGCAGGGAAATCTATACAATACCAGATGAGTTCCAAATAATGAAAAACCGGTCTACTGGATGAATTGCGTTTTCTACATTGCGCAATGTTTAGTCTAAACATACAAATGTATTTACATAATGAGTCAGGTGCTTATATCAAGATAAAAACATTGATTTCAGTAATTGTCAACACCGCCTTCGCAACCAATTTTCGTTTAATTATTCGAATTATTTGTATCAAGCCTACGGTCGTGAAATAAATGCAAACACCGAATATCGTCTCCTGGTGTACAATATTGTTTAGCAATCCCTTAAATCAAGTATGCGAGCTTGAAGTTAGCACCAATCCAATTGTATTTAACCAGTCGTCTAATAACATAACAAAACTCCTGCCAGCCGCAACGCACTGACGCGTTTTGTTATGTTGTTCGACGACTGGTTAAATACAACGGGATTGTGGATTTGACAGCATTTTTCTTGTGTGGGACAATTGATAGCATTCTTAGGTCGGTAAAATCTTGAATTTTGATCATTGTCAGGTAATCTGATTTTTGGCCTCGATTGATGGGTTCTCACTTGTCCCTTCTTTTTTAGCCTTCCATCAGCTGATTGTCTGAAAATGACGTTTGAACAAGATTTTTCCATTGTTCTTTTCCCAAATTGGGATTGGTGTTTACTTCAAGCTCGAAAACATGATTTAAAGAATTGTTACCACCACCCGCGCAATCAGTAATTGTTAAATTGTTTAGAAATCGTCTGTCACACATACTGCGACAGCCCGCTCTTCTTTGGATATTACCACACCAGTAAAAAATAAACTTCTTTCGTGAGTTCATACCAATCTTGCAGCCGATACTGCAACTAACTGTGATTGAGAACTGATATGTATTCCTAGAAAAATTCTTGATCACATTTTATGAGTATTAAAGAACTGCATTACCATCATGTGGAACGTAAATCTCAATCCATTGTCAAAGTTACAAAGTCCCGATGATCTACTACCGACCTAATTATGAATTGTATTAGCATTATTTTTGGAAGCCATGACTAATTTTTTTTCTTACTTTATGAGATATACAGACCGTGCCAGTTTCTGTGGGAGAGTCGGGTATCATTCACATCTTTAAAAAAATGTTTTTCGTGCAATTACAAACGTGGTATAATTTTAGCTTCAGTAGTATCTTGCTTATTTTTGTAGATTATATTACGCCGTCTCAGCTTCATGTCAATAACATTATTGGGATAGCAATTTTTTAACTCGCCACATCTATATCCTTGTCGTAAACTAGCTGTCTTTATAGATTTCGGCGATTCATTTGACTCAGTTTATCGCATCGTCCTTTTAATTATTCTATCGCAAAATTATATATTGTCAAATTTGTATTTATAATTCAAATGCTTCATGTATACTGTTGTGGTTGCTTCGGAGTCTTTAAGTAGTTATAATTCAACTTTGCAATCAGCTGTTGCGCTGACAGGATCGATAAATGTTCTTTTCGCCAATTTGAGTTAGACCTCTTATGTGGATTCCTTCAGTGTTGACAACGACAATTTCATCTTAACGAGACTGTTTCCGAACTCCAATGCTAAATTAGTTATTTCTTCCGCTAGATTACGAACTAGCTACTCCAAACTGGAAATTGAAGCCATGCTTAACTCTACACACACTTGATATACTCAAATTATTTGTATATTTTTGCTCGTGTATAGCGTGGCATACAAGTTATACAATGTAAATAAATAGTTCTTCATTTACTATATATAGTTTTATAAGGCTCGGCTACTGCTTACAACATTATTTTGATGCTTCATCGTCTTAACTCTTGCACTTATGTATGGACGTTCATATCAGCCATAAATAGAGAAATTGACACGTTCTCAGCCTGAATTATTGCAATTGCAATGTTCAGTTTTGCAATAGGTGTCAGTTGTCGAAGATATCCCAGTCAGAAGATAAGTTGATCCTGAGTTCGAAGTCGTTAATATTTTATTATTCAACAATAGATCTTCTCAAGCCACCTTCGATTTATTGTCAGTCATCATTCCGTTTTTTTTCTTTTTATGCCGCCTTTATCTTGTGCGGGACAATTGATAGCTTTCGTAGATCGGTAAAATCATACATCGTTTCCATTTCTAAATGCACTGTTTTTGTTTGGCCCTGATTGATAAGTTCTCACTTGTCCCTTCACTCGGAAGCCGTCCATCATCCGCTTAACTGAAAATGATATTCGAACCAGATTTTCCGAATTCTCGCAACTTTATTTTCAGTCCCAGGTTTGAAACCTTACATACAGGAAATAACATCTTATGGTATGGTGTCAACCTTGAAGATGGGACAGGAAGAGAAGTCCCAAAAATGCGAAAAATCTAGTTTCAACGTCATTTTCTGAAAAGCAGTTTATGGATGGCTTCTCAGTATAGGTAGAAGTGAGAATCCATCAATCAAGGTCAAACAAAATCAGTGAATCTGGAAATGGAAAGGATTCCAGATTTTCCCGATCTCCAAGTGCTATCAATTGTCCCGCGCGAGAAAAGGCGGAATAAAACCATAAAACAAGGACAGCGCTGCGCAAGTTACAAAAACATTTAATCATTCATAACAATATGTAGTCGTAATAGGATGACGAGATTGATTAGGGAATCTATAGAAATTAAATCTAGAGATAATATTATGAATGAAACAGCTGTTGAAAAATCTTTAGGTCCGATTTGGAATACTGCACTAGCTAGTGGAAGAAAAAGGCGATTGCATGAATTGGTAACTGAAGCTAGCTCCAGTAAAAGATTAAGAACATCAGATTAAGATTGACTTATTAGTGGGCTTTTATTCAAGAAATGAATAAACAATTATGAATATAGTCTTCAAATTTCATCTCTAACTATTCATTTGATTTTAAAACAAATAGTGATTTCAACCTTAATTTTCTGTTTTACACCCCCACCCTACCCATTGGAAATATTCTAATAATACAATAGTTATAAGTAATAATTTGTCTGACGCGTGCAAAGGGTAAATTAATGTCTATTGACTGCAGTTTCATTTAGATGTACGTACATGTGTATCAAAATAAAATAATTTAACCAAGTTTTTTAGTTATGCATACACATACACATGGACATGCGTGGCGTGCGCCAATAACTGTTATTAACTTCTCTATCTTGAGTACAACCTAGTGGTTTGAATTGTAATTTAACATGTGCATTAGTCTTTCGGACTTCTGGTTTAATCACTCATGGCATGTTTTTATGACGAGTGTTTCTGAATTATGGGTCTCCCCCATCTCAGTTACGTCATTTACATTGAGTGTGTTAAAAAACGAATAGTTATTGCATGCAATTGATAAATTATTATTCAGCCACTCTGGTCGAAATTAGTTAGATGAAAACAACGGTTATGAAAATGTACACACACACACACATGTGACACGCGAATATCTAATGAAAGGTCAGTCTGAGGTATATAAATATTATGACTAGAGGAAATAACACACTTGCTTCATTTGTTTCGTGAAATGCAACTGATGAAGGCCTACGGTAAGCTTGGCCGAAATATATTGATGAAAGAAAATTACTGGAACAATGAAAGCTGCGTTAGTCAAAACGCAGATCAGGTAATTTAATCATTCCGTTTGTCGTTATGGAATTCGCATACCAACTCTGTGGCTTCAACGTGTTGATTTGGAAGTAGTTGACAAATTCACATATTATAACCGCTGCATCAATGATATTGTGAGGGATGAGATGAATATGGAAATCGCAATATCCCAACATTTGCCTTAAACATTTATATAATTAAACGAACATTGGTTGCGCGGGTGGTGATAACTATTATAATCAAGGTTGCGGTCTTGATATAAATACCTGACACATTAATTACTTACATATGTCAGTATAAACTAATAATTGCATAGTGTAGAAAAAGCAATTCATCCAGTAGACCGGTTTCGCCCTTATTGGGAACTCATCATGTACTGGCAAGAATTTGAGTTCTCAATATGGACGAAACCGGTCTACTGAATGAATTCTTTAAATCAAGTTTGCGTGCTTGAAGTAAACACCAATCCCATTGTATTTAACCAGTCATCGAACAACATAACAAAACTACCGCCAGCTGCAACGCACTGACGCGTTTCGACCTTCCATGATCATCATCAGAGTACGACGGCAAACTGACTATCGAGGATCAAACCGCATTGAATATATATGGAAATCAAATTTAGATATGCGGCTCTCACCTCTAGCAGTCTTGCATACATTGAACTTGACTGGAAATGTCGGCTGCACAATTTCTATGCAGTCACGAACATTAACTGTTTGCAGCTTTCGCCACATATACATATATAGGCAATACAATTTAAACAATAATTGATTGCGCGGGTGGTGGTAACAATTCTTTAAATCAAGTTTGTGTGCTTGAAGTAAACACCAATCCCATTGTATTTAACCAGTCATCGAACAACATAACAAAACTACCGCCAGCTGCAACGTACTGACGCGTTTCGACCTTCCATGATCATCATCAGAGTACGACGGCAAACTGACTATCGAGGATCAAACCGCATCGAATATATATGGAAAACAAATTTAGATATGCGGCTCTCACCTCTAGCAGTCTCGCATACATTGAACTTTACTGGAAATGTCGTCTGCACAATTTCTATGCAGTCACGAACATTAACTGTTTGCAGCTTTCGCCACATATACATATATAGGGAAAACAATTTAAACAATAATTGATTGCACGGATGGTGGTAACAATTCTTTAAATCAAGTTTGCGAGCTCGAAGTAAACACCAATCCCATTGGTTTATTTCGCCTTTCGTGTACAACATGTTCCTGTTTCCAGTCAAGTTCAATGTATGCAAAACTGCTAGAGGTGAGAGCCGCATATCTAAATTTGATTTCCATATATATTCAATGCGGTTTGATCCTCGATAGTCAGTTTGCCGTCGTACTCTGATGATGATCATGGAAGGTCGAAACGCGTCAGTGCGTTGCAGCTGGCGGCAGTTTTGTTATGTTGTTCGATGACTGGTTAAATACAATGGGATTGGTGTTTACTTCAAGCACGCAAACTTGATTTAAAGAATTGTTACCACCACCCGCGCAATCAATTATTGTTTAAATTGTATATATATATATATATATATATATATATATATATATATATATATATATAGACAATAAAATTAAACATTATTTGATTGGTGTTTTCTAAAACCTCGAAAATTTAAATTAAAAAAATGTTACTACTACCGCGCAATGAATTAAAATGTAATTTTATTGTATATAATAGTATGTGGCGAAAGCTGCAAAGAGCCAATGTTCTTGATTGCATAGAAATGTGCAGAAGACATTTCCGGTCAAATACTATGTATGCGAGACTAATAGGCGTGAGAGCTGTTCATCTAATTTTGATTTCCATATATGTGCAATACGGATCGATACTCGCTAGTCAGTTTGCCATCGCACTCCGATAATGTTCATGGATGGTTGAAACGCGTCAGTGCATGCAACTCAGGGTAGTTTTGCTGTTTTTCGACGACTGGTTAAATAAAATTGGATTGGTGTTTACTTCACGCTCGCAAACTTGATTTAAAGAATTGTTACCACCACCCGCGCAAACAATTATTGCTTAATTATCGGAATGAATTGCCTTTTCTGCTTAATTCATGCAATTCTTAGTTTATACTGACATATGTAAGTAATTAATGGGTCAGGTGTTTATATCAAGACCGCAAACTTGATTATAATAATTGTTATAACCACCCGCGCAAACAATGTTCGTTTAATTATATAAATGTTCATTTCAATACCACTTTTCCATGTAATGTGGTCTCTGTTCAGTAATGCCAGATTGGGAATGGTTAGTTGGAACTTTGGGTCTAAATGGATGCCATATGAGCTCCACCTAAAAGAAAAATAGACTAACCAAGTTACATTAGATAGTATATAACTGAAAATTGTGTGCAATGTTGTGTGCGGCAAGATGGCTCAATGGTTAGAGCACCACATTCCGAAGCAGACGTGCCCAGGTTCGTATCCTGTCCGTGGCAAATTCTGGCCAGTACATGATGAGTTCCCAATAAGGACGAAACCGTTCTACTGGATGAATTGCCTTTTCTACACTATACAATTCTTAGTTTATACTGACATATGTAAGTAATTAATGGGTCAGGTGTTTATATCAAGACCGCAACCTTGATTATAATAATTTGTCTTAAACGTCTTGTGTAAAATTCATTTTTACGTGCATTTTTGTTATTTGTTTGTGAGACTAACTTTTAGGGGCGATAGTCTTAAATGCTTTATGTAGTCGACCTACGTTGTATGCCATACGAGTACACATAAATTATTAACAGCCTTGCTCTTTAGTGCAATTCTATCAACCATTACCAAATCTTCATAATACTGAAAGATTTTATACGGAAAAAGCGGTGGAAATCAACGGCATTCAAATTGTCCCTTATTGAGGAAAATATTTCCCACGTCTTTTTCGGTGAAAATTCTTTTGCTGATCTCTTGTGGACTAATTGTTTTTTTAACTCTCTTGCCTTAAGTTACTAAAGTTATCTATTTAGTTTGATCTTCTTTAGTCATCGATATAGAGATAGCCGCAAGAATGCGATATTGCCGATTTTGACTTGCAGTTTATGTTTTATATGTCTTGTGGATGTTTGTGCGTTATCGAGGCAGGTATCCGTATCTTGGCTAGAATTGCCTCTTCATAAATGATTCGTCGATTACAGTTTTTGCTTTAAATTTTTTGTTTTGTCATTTTTATAAGAATAATAAATATTATTATCAAGTTTTCGTTCTTTTTATTATGGACACGCAACCGTTAATCATCAATTTCTGCATATTGTTGTCATGCTGCTTATGATTATGCTGATGGTGATGAGGATGTTTATGTTTAATTTAAAAAATTACAGCCAGATGTTCGCGAGCTCTACCCTGCTTTGGTCTCCCATAAATACATCAATAATAATACCCTATTCAGTTCCGCCAAAGAGTGTCGTTTCTGGCCCGTGCTTATTTAAACGCATTCCAGCTTAGGTTAGGAGGAAAACCACTGTGACGATACATTTTTGTGCTTCATCTATTTCATGCGCCATCTCGAAAATCATAGCTGCTTTTCCTAGTTCATGTTGGGTACAACAGGTAGACTGTTAAGTATTTTTTTAAAATTAGATTGCGGAGTGCCAGTCTCAAATTTTCCAATGCCGCGTTTTGCATACGAGGGTTCTAGTTTTGCACAAATATTTTCACAAAGATTCGATTGATCACGATTTCCATTTTCTTTTTGACTTCGATCGGGCTTAAATCTGCTATTGTGAGTATTGTACTGTGTATAGTTGCCTGAGGATGGTGCTGGAAGGGAAGCACTGAAACGTCGCCAGTAAACAAAGATGTGATAGGGCCGCATTTACATTGGGATGAATACAAACCCAGGCCGATCGTAGACAACAAGGAAATGGAAATTGTGATCAATCGGATGTTTGAGAAACTGTTTGTGCAAAGCTAGAACCCGCGTACGCAAAACGCGGCATTGGGAAATAGACTGTTTATTTGCTTTTTAATTCTTACACACTTCTGACGCCGTACGTGCTCGAAAATTTCATATTATCTATTTGATTTTGGTATTTTTTGGCGATTGGCATACGCTGTACATTTTCTGTTTATTCTCTATTCAACCAAATTTGCTACAATACACTATCTTTTTTAGAGACAATTTTCTGCAGTGAAATTTCTCTTTATTATGAATTACTGTTTTAGAAAAATATAAAATCACTTATTGTGTTTCATTCTTCTGCCGTAAATAAGACTACATCAGGCATAATATTACTTATTTTGTGCAATGTTATTTCCAAGCAAAACACCTGAAAGAAATTTGTACATAACTTGAATATATACTTATGGATTGCGTTCTTTGTGTCTGTGTGCATTTCTACATGTGCATTTTTAATTTCGTGCTCTTTATTGCGTAATGCATGCATTTAATTCAATTTTCAAGGTTGACTTTATGGAGCACCAGGTATTATAGTCGACTAAAGTTCTGGCGAAAAGTAAATAGCTTTTTTACAAACTGTTCTGTGTAAACATGCTTTTTTAATAAAGTTATGCTTCAATGCACAATGCATTTCACAATTTACGGGGATAAATTTAAATTAATTTTTATTTTTCGCATTTTTGTAAGTAGTCAGTTAATCGAATTAAACTTTTACTTTTATAGAAGCATCTGACAATGAGACCCCTGTGGACAAAATGGCGCGATTAACTGAGTCTGATCCGATCATTGTGGCCTACAATCAACTAATCGATAACATTATTATGCGCATTAATGCTACAACAAAATAGCTGTGCACCAGTCCTAATGCTGTGTTATCGCTCACTTGCACCTTTTAAAAGTTTATCGCCATAGGCCCTCCAAATGCGAAACTGAACACAATCCTTCTCCTTTGTGATATGACTGCGTTGCCTCCTTTTTATTGAAATGCACAAATATTCAAAAGGAGTGAAACACGATACCTGAATGTGCAATTCAACATTTAACAATACCAAAAGGAATGTATTTTGTAATTTATGCCTTACAATATTTCATATACTTTTGTAATAAAATATATTTGTATACTGACTCGTGTTATACATTTGAACGGCCAGAATTTTTGGTCGATTGGCATGGCTATTCTATATTATTTTGTACTTAGTCGCTGCCGAAACCCGTGGATGGATAGGGAGACTTGATAGGCGTCTCGGGTTGCCCTTCTTTAGGCCATATGGTCTGAGGCAAATTTTAATGTTTTTCGGTAACCGTAAATTTGCGTAACAAGAAGTGTTAAATATACGAGTTCTTTTTACCATCAAGCTTCCGATAAGTAAATGTCGCTTGAATCAAATTCGGTAAACATTTCACAGCCAAAGATGGGATGACTGTAAATATGTATTAGGTGTTGCGGACCTAGTAACAAATTAGTTCAGTTGTGACCAGAAGGATAAATCAAAGACAGCATGCACATTCGTTTCGTGTTACATATAAGTTCGCCGCAACAAATAGTATTTAACTTTTATACAGTGAATTCAATGATGTCATGCTTACCGCGAAATGTGATAACTGATATCGATCAAGGCCAGAGTGTATGGGTTAACTGGAGTAACAGGTGTTCGGAAATTGTTGTAATTCTCAATTTGGGTGAACTTTAGCATAAATTTATATCCATCAGGTTGGTATCATGTACCGACTCGGGAACCATAGTGTTAGTATCCGGTACTCATCGATTTCAAAAAAGGTATCAGTTACTAACACAATAGCCATAGTGTTAGTATCCTTTACAGACTCGGTATATATATTACATAGTGTGAGTTAGCGTTCAAGTCGCATTGTCGTAGACTATATGATGTTAGCTTCATTATTGCAGGTTTACACATTCGTCTAGGAGATTGTACCGTCCTATTATCCCACATTCTTGACCAAAATATATAGTGGTTAAAGGGCTTAATACTGATGAGTCGCCAGTAAGCACGAAACGAATGTGCAAGAGATTATACTTTCCGTTCATGGTGCCTTTGGTTTATCCTTCTGGTCACAACTGAACTAATTTGTTACTAGGTTCGCAACAATTAATACATACTTGCATATACATTAGTTCTTCGCAAAAAACAGTATTTAACTGTTAAATGGGATGACAGTGTTCGGACTTTGCGCATATTCTTCAATTAATATTATGATTTGATCCTCGGCGCTTGAGTTACAGGTGTATATAGAATGATAGTGAAATGGCACTCGCATAGCATTAAATTGAAATTGAATGTGAATGATCGAGAAGCAGGACTGCTTCTCCGCCAGAATATTATTAATATTATATGTTATTATTATTATTATATTACACTCAGATACTAACTTCGATTATCCAATTTGCAACATCCTCCAAACGTCTTATTTTAAATTTTACATGTTTTTAAAATTTATTTTCTTAAAATCTCTCCTTTTATTTGTAACCTTTATTTCTGAATTCATACTGGCTTTAACTTTTAATATTAATATTATCGTTATTATGACTAATAATGGTGGTACAATGAACTACTATTTGTTGATTAAATAACGATGCACCGTATGTGGTAAATGACGCGAATTTTAAAACTGCGTCCAGATTATAACCATAACTACATCTGACCTAGAATAATATGATTCATTTACTTTATTAAACAGCATTGCCATCAGCCAGCGTCATTTGTTCGACATCTTACAAATGAGTATTGATAAATAATATTTGTATAAATTAACGTATGTTTTAATTTAATTGTTGGTAAAGTCAATTTTGCTAATTGAAGTCAAATGAAAGTTTAGGCGTATCAGATGTGCATGTTAAGACCGCTTCTTCTATCTTCTTTACTATGTATGAAACATTATTCTCTATTAATGTAATGTTCAGGCGTATTGTCTGCTTTTTTGCTCCTACACTTGTCTGCTTTTCCTTTTAGTTACATTTATTTCAAATTGACTGAACTATCCTTAGCTATTAGACAAGAAATCGTTGTTTTGCTTTAATTTATTCATCTCATAAATCTGAACAAATCAGTTTTTTTAAAACGGCCGCGTGCTATTTCTGTATTTTTTCTGAGTAATTTTTGACTAAGGTGTTTTATTTTACTACTCATGTGGATTTAAAGTGAAACTATCGTCAAATTCACCAACTGAAAATGTTAAAATACTATTTTTGAGTTTTAGGGCGACAATGGCTCTCAATGAAATAATGCTTACTGATTAGCGGACGGCAACCAATATCTTTCTATTAACTGTGTAGTCAAAGTTACTGCGAATTATTATCTTTCACTTTTAAGAGAATTTACATTTAATGAAGTCTTTCCTAAGATTAGGTTGATATTTATTGTGAAAATTGCAAATTTCTTCTACACAAATGTTTTTTTGAAACATTAAAATGGGACTCAAAATCTTCGGAAAAACAAAAATTAAAAGGTTTATTTCTTGAAATAAGGTAAAAATAAATTCAAACTTAAACTTTTTTCATTGTCAACAGTCTGCAGACACCAGCTGCCTAAGATTTCTTTTTCAAATGTGACACCTTTGAAAAGCGCAGCACTGCTATATTTCCGATAACCCTTATCTTCGTAGTTTACTTAGTTTAGTTTATATGACGTAGTCATGCAAATTACTATTTTTAATTGGTGAGATAACTGAATCATTAAGCCAACTGGATTATTTTGTTTTCTGTTTGTCAGAAGGATATTTCACAGAATCTAATTTCGTTATGTACATATTTGTTCCTTCGTTTTTAGAGAACGCTTCTGTTTCGGCTAGGACCGCTACTTGATTAGACAGTCCGTTGACTGTTATCGCTTGATTATGTGGATTGAAATAATTTTAACCTATTTCTATAAATCAACAATCAACTGACAGTCGTCTTGATCTACTTTGAAATTATTGCCTTTTCATTATGTAGCGTCACTAAAACGTAAACACATTATGAATTAGCCGGGGATTTTCAATCTCTAATTTTTCACTTATGAAGCTACAGTACTTCTATAATGACTCTCAACCGTTTGTATTATAGGTACAAAATAAATCCTTAAATTCTACGTACACTTTCGTCTGCCTGATTTTATGTTCGTCAGTGTTATCATTTGACAGATTTTGTAAATTGTTGACAAGATGTTTTTACTATTTGAAGTTGAGTCTAGTTAAGGAAAAACTTCATTCAAAATGTATTTTTGAACAATACCGGAAATGGCCGTATGTTCGCTAGCTCTCACCTTGGCAGAATTGTCTTGCATTTTAGTTAGCAAATTTAAGAAACAAATGAAGGAATTAAATATAATAACTTGCTTAAACTAGGCAATGACCAAGGTAAAGCATATTTAAAATGACAAGTTTCTATTTGGCCAATTAAGGAAAACGTATCTCTCAGTTAATAGGTTCAGTGGTTCGTAATTGGCCCTCCTTTGCTTTGAAAACAAAAATCAATCCTGTTGTATGAAAAATTTTGTAAGCTATATGTTTGGCTTTCATTTCCATATGAGTTGGCAAACCCAAAAATTATTCATAATGTTAAAAACTAATGTCCATTTATTGACCAATATATCAGGCTGCACCACAAGGTCTCACTTCATTAGTTAGCTGACACGCCCATATTGTCCGATATCTGTAGTGTAGTGTGTGCTGTTTAAATTGTCTGTGAAGTGCACCTAATTTATCGTATAAAACAGATTCTTAATCATTCATGTAAACTTCAAAGCCAACACGTTATTGCCTTACTTGGATTAAAAGTGAATATCATAAAAACGTGTCCGTTTTTACATCCAGTGTTTATGGGCCTTGACGACAATAAATCTCACTTGACTCCGATGCTCACAGAAGTGCAACGTTATACGCTTCCTGAGAGCTACATGTCTTGGCATTATTCTACTCAAATCAAAATTATCTATTTTAGTGAAAATAATGCTTTTGCATGGACACTTGTAATCCATATTATAATTCTGCCTACTGGTTTGCTTGTTAATTACTTATTTAATTAATAAATAAAATATAAAAAATGTATAATTTAGCACTGATTAAGCAAAAACTTAGTGCAACGTCTAGTTGAGCATCTATAATTGTAATTAAACCTAGTATTTTGGTAACCAAATAATACATAGTACCCTTACAATGTTCAAAAAGGAAAAGAAATTTTATTAGATGCTCAAATGAGAGGACATTGCAAAGTAAAGCCTGTTTTAAATCAGACGGGGTATATACGTCTGCAATTGCGCAACATATCTTTGACACCTTACACGTATGTTCTCCAGACGTAGCATTTAAGATAATTGCGAAATGGAGTAAAAGAAAGGAGTTATCCACATAGAAATCTTCATGGATTAACAAATTGCAGCAAGAATTATGCTATCAGAAAAAGCATGTTCAGGCATTGAGCTTAAACTGGAGGTGATGCACGCAATTGATTGGTTGTTCCCTTAATTCACACTCTTCGTTTACATTTAAAAAATTTTGTTTTTCCTTTCAATGTATATAGATATATCTGAGATTTGGTCATTTTTTAGATAATGACCATCAATTTCATGACCACTAAACGTCACTTTACAATCCTTCGTTTATATGCACCCTGGGTTTTTTTGATTATGTGGATGGCTAATAGTCTACTCGGTTTTATTTCTCGTTTGGACTGATTAGTAAGTGTATATGCGTATGCGTCTTTGTGTGTGTCTGTTTGCGTTTAGGGTCTTTTTAGTTGTATTGCAAAGTGACTCAGTTTTAATTCTATTTCATGTTTTGGCTTATTAGTCAGGCTACTTGCTAATCGCATACGCAATGAAAACCCATGATGTATATATATAAAGAGATTTATTCGTAGATACTTGAGAAGAATATGAGATAGAAACGGCTTGTGACTAATAAAATTTATTTTTCTTTTTGACCATGAAAAATATTCTACAAAGTTTATTATGGTACGCATTCCAAAAGAATAAATTAATAGATAAAACTATAAAATGTATATTTTATTTCTTATGAAACTAGACATTCGGGATTTTGACTAGTTTTCCTACTACTTTTCACTTAATTTTTGTCATTATTCGTACTATATCGTAAAACGTACACCATTTCATATATATTAACCACCATTAATTTTCCTGATTGACTTATTGGGCAGGATGAAAAACATACCCCCCGAACCAGAAAAATAAAGCGTGCTAATGTTTTGCATTTAAGTCTCATTGTGTATTAGATTTTTGGAGTTTCGTAAAATCTCTGCTTCGTTTCGAATCGAAAGTTTGCCCGTAAGTTTTTTGTGAAATTGAATGTCATTTCTTGTTTGTACAGTATTTTAAACAATTGTGTTTGCAGTATATGGGAATCACAGATATACTGGATACGCACTTGTCCCGGCACAACTTGCACGATATAAGAAAATTTTCATGTAATAGACATTTTTTACTTCTTATTGACCAACTTATTGTTAGTATGTATTGGGTGTTACGAACCCAGTAACAAATTAGTTCAGTTGTGACCAGAAGGATAAACCAAAGACAGCATGAACGGAAAGTATAATCTCATACACATTCGTTTCGTGCTTACTGGCGTCTCATCAGTAGGAGCCGGTGATAGCATGAACGGAAAGTATAATCTCATGCACATTCGTTTCGTGCTTACTGGTGACTCATAAACAGTATTTAACTTCTTATTGTTATCTGGTTGGATCTGAGCACATTAAGCAATATTATATAATATTATTTTGGCAATATTTTTAATAAAATAAAGTGTTAGCGGACTAAATAAAACTAGATCCGTCAACTGGATTGTTATACGCATTATTTGCCAATGGGTTTGTACAAAAATGATCTAGACTTTTAAGTATCATGTGGGATTAGTAATGTCAAAGGACTTACATCATCAATGTAATTTTAAGACAACAATATTTACTAAAAGATTAATGCTTGATCTTTGTTATTTGATAGGCCGTCAACTGGGTTGTTACACGCAGTATATGACAATGGGTTTGTACTATAATCAAGGTTGCGATCTTGATATAAACACCTGACCCATTAATTACATACATTTGTCAGTATAAACTACGAATTGTAGAAAAGGTAATTCATCTAGTAGACCGGTTTCATTATTGTTGGGAACTCATCACGTACTGGCCGCGAACAGGGCTCGAATTTGGGCACGTCTGCTTCGTAATTTGGTGCTTTAACCACTGAGCCACACTGCCACACACCAGACTTCTAGGTATCCTGCGGTATGATCAATGTCATAGGACTTAATTCATCAATGTAATTTTAAGACCACAGTATCTGACAACAGATTCATGCTTGATCTTTGTTATTTGATAGGAATCAGGCCAATTCCTGTGAATGCGAATTAAGTTTAATATTTTCATGCGCAATAGCTACTGGAGGTAAAAGTGAGGTGAGGCTGTTCTATTCATAATTACTCTTCAGAAAATATAATGTGGCATAGTAGTAATGAAGTAAGTACAATGCGTTTAAATTACGCACAGCCGAAATTTCACTGAAGTCTTGGCAAGCTTTCATCAAGTCAGACATTTTCAGCTATGAAAATAAAAACTCCAATTTTGTGACAAATTAGTCGCTAGCCTACACTTGCGCTTCCCTAATATCAAATCGGTTGACTAGAATTAACGATAAACTAAGAGTTCAAAAACTAGCAATAAGGCGACATTTTGGTCCTAGTAATGGGTAGTGATAAGCAGGATCATTTTCAAATTCGTCAGGTTATACAACTTCAAAGTTCTGTTCATTCCGTTACGTCGTTGAACTCAAAATTTGTCTTCCCGTTAACCGAAACGTTCTTACTTTACGCATATACTTCGACCTTAAATCTTGGCATTTTAATTGTTTCAGTACCTGGAAGTATTCATTGCCGTGAAGTACCTAAACGGATAACTTGTTGGTTTCCCATCGATTAATTCACTGAGATGTGCAGGCCATCACTTTTTAGAACAATTCGATGGATCATAATGAACTCCGACTGTTAGTATTTGTGATTCGGCACAGAATTGTCTCAATTGCCTATTTTCTAAGTCGGAGACTATTTACTATGAAATGGCCAAACTTGATTGATATGACGAGAACGCGGGATTACAGACTTGTCAAAACATGCGATTCATAAACTGTAGGTAGTTGGAGAAGTACAGGTATCTGCAGCTCTAATAAATGATAATAAAAAATTAATCGGAAAGTGTACTTGTTCATTTATAATTTATGTTTAATTACGGCTAAAAGGTAAATTGGTGATATTTCTTTTATTAATTATATAAATATAGTACTAAAAGCAATTATATTACTAGCAGTGGGCTATATATAGCATTGACCGTCGTGCTTGACTAGAAATGCAAGAAAAAGTAATTTGTTTAGCGATTACATGTGTAGTAAGAAGTTACATCAGGAGATGAAAGTAAGTATCACATTCAATGATGAAAATTCGTGAATCACGAGTATCTAGGTATAAGTGGTTTTCAGTAAAGTCCCGACGGCTTATTTGTAAGTCCAGATGGTTTTCCGTGACTTTATTGGTAATTGGTTATATATATATATATATACATATATATATAATTTTGAATGCGAGTTTTATTAGCTCATAGTGCCACTTTCCATGTGCAAAAACTTTTATTTTTATTATTTCTATTTTTATTTTTAAAATATGGAAGTGGCATATGAAGGAGAGAGATATATATGTATATATATATATATATATATATATAATATAAGTAATTTTGTATTAGGATTTGCGAACCTAGTAACTGATTAGTACATATAGGACCAGAAGGATATACTACAATCAGCATTAGCGAGAGGTATTATCTTATGTACACATGCGTTATGTGCTTACTGATGGCTTTATTAGTAAGCAGACAACAACGTTTAGTCTTGGCGTACTAACTGAGATTGAGTCCATTGCTGGACGGTATTGTCTTTGTGTCATTGTTGAGCTGAATTTCTGCCAGTCAGACTCGCAGTTACTGATTAATTAACAGAATAAGTGGAGTGTGACTGTTGAAATATATACCAGCTGAAATGATCTTCAAAGATTAAATTGGCATGTCAGCAAACATGACAGCCCGAACAATGTGGTGTAAATTGATATACGGTGCAAATGCAAGAGAAAAAGTTATGCGCTTTTTTAAACAATGCATCGCGTTGATGTTCGCAATTCGATGTGTATTCTTTGTCCACTTAATCAAATGCACTTTATCAATATACTTGAATTTCACTACAGGTTGGTATGATGTCGAAAGTGGAAAGCTACCAGTATGATATGGATTTAATGTCTAAAAGTAACAGCATTATATACACTTTAATATAGCATTTTCAATAATCAAAGAGGAATTCAGCTTTCAAGTGGCGCATAACTTTGAAAATGTTAACTACACGTTAGACGAGAATATTTCTGCGGAATATTAAATAGCGTGCCTGTTGTGAATGTGCACGGCTTTATTTAGAGAAAATTGTTTAATGATGCTTTCAATGGGTCACATTTTGTGATATTTATTCTAAGTTCCTGCAAATGAACGTAAACTATATCTCCACGGGAATAACTTTGGATTAAATTATGCGGAGACCAACATCGGTGAATGAAGAGAGGGCGGAAGAGAGTAATTATATCAAGAAAGATAGAATCATAATTAGCCCACATATCAATGAAAGTAATATAGATCACACTTATTCATCAGTATTTAATATCCAGAAACCCTTTAAAAAGGTAAATGTGCTAAAACACCAAATTAGCATTAGCAAAGTTGAACGGATTGCGATCATGGACCAAGATTTTAGCTACTAAGCTGTGTATTGAACTGTGGATCAATTAATAATCCCTAAAAGGCATCGGAAATAATTCCACTTTGTACGCAGCGCTTTCGTTGTTCAAGTCGATTCCACGATTGGCTATTGCGAGTCAATTGATAGCATTCAAAAGTCATTAAAATCTTGATTCCTTCACATCTCCAAGCGCGCAGTTTGTTTTTTCGTTGATTGATGGGTTCTCACAGGTACCATCACTCTGATGCTCTGAACAAGCTACTTGTCTGAAAAGGCTGTTGAAACAATAATTTTCGAACTTCTTCCAAATTTTCGGGACTATTTCCAGTCCCATCTTCAGGGTTGACATCATGCTCACATTTGGCACAATTTTTTTTCTCGATGAGCTTTTATTTTAACCCTGAAAATGGGATTAAAAATGGAGACCCGAAAATTTGGAAAATATTGGCAAAAACATTTTTCAACAGCATTTTCAGACAAACAGTTTGTGGACGGCTTTAGAGTAATGGGACCAGTAATAACCCATCAATCAATTTATAAACAAACAGTGCACCTGAAAATATAGAAGAAATAAGATTTTACCGACCCACGTATGCGATCAATTGTCCCGCAATAGTCAATTGTGAAACACTGCCCCATTTATACTTTTTGCTAGATCTCTTAAGCATAACTTGTTTTTTTTAAATACTACGTAAGTGTATGTCACATGTTAAAAGATGTATTATTTTGGTTCTCAGTGCTGTCCTTTTCGTTT